>PVKC010045894.1:0-11340 GCA_004027635.1 Crocidura indochinensis | reverse complement strand
TAAACATGGCTTTTAAACCAAATATTATTTCTAAAAATGTGTATGGGTTAAAAGAATTTTTGGTGACCTTATTTATTGGATGATTTCTCAGCATTTTATTATGAGAATTTCAAGTATACAGAAGCGTTGGAAGAATTGTGCTTCTTCCTCAACTCTTGATTCTTTCATCAAATGACTTTCCATGTATGGGAGTTTCTTTAAATGCTATGCTTTCTCTGGCACATAATTTCTCTATGTTGGGGGTTGGGACACACAAAGCAGAAAATTATTATATTTATAATAAGTCTGTCTTCTAGGGAACTCTCAGACTTTGATAAAGATGGAGCACTGACACTGGATGAGTTTTGTGCTGCTTTTCATCTGGTAGTCGCTAGGAAGAATGGCTATGATTTACCAGAAAAGCTCCCTGAAAGCTTAATGCCCAAACTGATTGATTTGGAGGATTCAGCAGGTAAGATCAGAAGGGACCTGATTCTATCCCTCGGATTCTGAGCACTTGATTCTTAAAAGTAAAGTCAAGAGTTTAATCATTTCATCAAGAGCATGTAGATTTGCACCGGGAGCAGTAGTACATCTGGTAGGGTTTTGCTTGCACTTGGCCAACCCAGGTTCAATTCCTGGTCCCTAAGCCAGAAGTAATTCCTAATTGTAGATCCTGAGGTAACCCTGAGAATCCCATGATAAAAACAAAATACCCCCTCCCCCAAAAGGCAGCTAGGAATTTGAATTTCTGGTTTAAGATTTAAAATTACGTGTTTGTTTGTTTGTTTGTTTTTGGGTCATGCCTGGCGGCATTCCTGGCTCTATACTCAGAAGTCACTCCTGGCATGCTCAGGGGACCATATGGACCATATGGGATGCTGGGATTTGAACCACCCTCTTCTGCATGCAAGACAAACGCCCTACCTTCATGCTTTAAAAATTACATGTTTTTTAACATCTAGGATTTGTTGGCATTTTTGTTTGTTTTTGTTTTTGGGTCACACCCGGCAACACTCAACGGTTACTCCTGGCTCTACGCTCAGAAATTGCTCCTGGCAGGCTCAGGGGACCATATGGGATGCCAGAATTCGAACTGCTGTTCATTTGCATGCAAGGCAAACACCTTACCTCTATGCTCTTTCTCTGGCCCCATGCTAGCATTTGAATAGCACTTATATGTCATTGTTATTTTGCTGTCATTATTTACTTGATTAAGTGATTGAAATTGTTTGTTTTCATTAATTACTTTTTAAATTTAATACACCTTTGTTGAAGGGATATACTTGATTCATAAATTGACCATTGCAATCCAAAATCATTTTCCTTAAAAAAAACCAAACTTTGCTTTTGGCCATAAAGAAATCTAGAAATTTTATGTTTGATTGTAAATAATGCTCTTATTTTTTATTTTAATTTTATTGAAACCATTGAGTTTACATAGTTGAGTTTCAGACATACAATGAATCAGGGCCAATCCAACCACCAGTGTCCACCTCCTTCCACCGATGTTTCCAGAGTGTATCCCATGCCACTACCCCTGTCCCCAGCCTTCCAGTACAGCAGGCCCATTTTAGGTTTAGATCGTTGAAGTTTGACTTTCTAAATTCCATTGTTGTTGTCTTGGGCTTGGATATTTAGTTCTGTCCTTTTTTAACACCACCAATATACACTTGACCCCTGATCCCCATCCTTTCATATTTGTGTTTCTCCTCTTCCACTCAGTCTTTTTCCTTCTCATACGCTGTGGAGCCAACAGTGTTCAAGACAGTTATCATTTAGACCATGTGTTCCTTCATGTAGTTATTCTAAATACCACATATAAGTGATATCATTCTGTAGTTATCCTTCTTTTTCTGGCTTACTTTATTTAATATAATATCTTCCAGTTCCATCTATATAGCTGCAAATTGCATGATGATGTAAGAAATGATGTTATTCCTTACAGTGTTGTAGTATTCCTTTATGTTTATGTACCAAATCTTCATGATCCATTCGTCTGTTGTTGGACATCTAGGTTGATTCTAAGTCCTAGCTATTGTACTAAGTTCTTCATTGAAGACCGGCATGCTCACATCTTTTTGATGAATGTTTTTCTGTCCTACACAAAAGAGGGATTGCTGGGTCATATCGCAGCTCAATTTTGAGTTTACTGAGAACCCTCCATACTGTTTTCCATAAAGTTGGACCAAGCAGCATTCCCACCAGCAGTGGATCAGAGTTCATTTCTCACCACTAATGCTATTTTTTTTATCATTAAGAAGAATACCTTTGTAAATGCTCACTGTTACATTTCTTTAAAAGGAATGAAGAACATAAGAGTTAAAAAATGATCATATTGGGGGGGGGGGATGATCATATTTTTTGAGTCAAAATAAATTAAAATGTAGTGTTAAGTTTATAATTTAGGAAAGGGGTTGGGCCACACCCGGCACCTCTCAAAGTTTAACTTCTGTCTCTGTGCTCAGAAATCACCCCCTGGCAGGATCGGAACCCATATGGGATGCCCGGAGTAGAACCCTGGTCTGTCCCGATCGGCCATGTGCAAAGCAAACGTCCTACCACTGTGCTGTCTCTCTGGCCCCTAAATTTATAATATTTTTATACTTAAATTTAAACAATTGATTTGAATTTAATTTAAATAAACTCATTAAATATTAATTTTAAAAATTAAAATTAAGTATTTAAATTAAATCATGGCTATTTTAGTGGAAAGAATTTGACACTTTTAGAGAGGGAATCCTGGGGGCTTTGCAATAGGTGCTCAGGAGAAAGTGCTCCCCATGTAGTATCAGGAATTTGAACCTAGATCTGCTGCATGCAAAACCAGTGCCTTACCCCTTGAATTAGATACTTTGAATTAGATAATTTGATAATATTGAAAAATAGATCATTTGAATTAGATACTTTGTAAAGAAAACTATTAAATAGAATTTGGGGATGGAGGAAATACAAGTCAGTGGGTGAGCATACATACTGTCATGCAGGACTCTGATTTTTTGATTTTGGTTTAGTTTTTTGGGGGTCACACTTGGGATTACTCCTGCTCAGGGATTACTCCTAGCGCTGCACTTAGAGATTACTTCTGGCAGACTCAGGGATCATATCAGTTCTGAGTTTGAACCTAGATCAAACACCCTACCTGTACATGCCAAACACCCTACCCTCTGTACTACCACTCCAGCCCCAGGATTCAGGTTTGATTTCTGATACCACATGATCCCTGAACCTTTCCTTGAGTATCACCCCAAGCATCTCTGAATATGGCTGAAAACAAAAAAACACAAACATCAATTTGACTTTCAAAAGTGAACTCTACTATATAGGAATACATATGATCTAACATTTTTTTGTTGTTTTGTTTTGTTTATTTTTTTTTTGGTTTTTGGGCCACACCCGGTGACGCTTAGGGGTTACTCTTGGCTATTCGCTCAGAAGTCGCTCCTGGCAGGCACGGGGGACCATATGGGGAACCGGGGGATCGAACCACGGTCAGTCCTAGGTTAGCGCAAGCAAGGCAGGCACCTTACCTCCAGCACCACTGCCCGGTCCCATATGATCTAACTTTAACGTCTGTATTATACTATGGGGATGCCGTGCTTGTTCCTTGAGTGAAGAAATGGAGTGTACAGTTAGGGTTAAATCGGGGGTATGGATGATTGGCCAGCCTCTGGATGTGCCCAAGTTCAGTCCCTAGGCACTACACAATAATAGCTTGTTGATCCTGAGCATTGCTGGGGCTGTCAAGCCTGCTTAGCTGGGCTGAGTGTCACCATGAGAGGCCCCTCAAGCCCCTGAGCACTGCTTGGGAGGTAGTCCTACTCCCAAAATAAAAGAATCTCGAGTGTGCTTCTAGTTTTGCTGTTTGGGCAAGGTCTAACTGTTCATTTACACTTCTTCCTTTTGTTTATCTTGAGAATTACCTCATTTTTCAGTACCTTACATATACTGTAATGTATTGTTTGTCTTTGTGAACCACACTTGGTATGCTTAGGACCTAGTCCTGGCTCTGTGTTCAGGGATAACACTTTATGTTGCTCAGGGTATTATGAGACTGGGGTGGAATCTGAGTCAGCTGCATGCAGGCAAGCACCTCACCTATCTGCTGCAGTCTCTTTCTACCCCAAGTACACTGATTTTCTAAATCACCGTTGCTTGACATTTAGTAGTGCTTGGCTGTAAAAGCAGTTCAAGGGTTAAAGCACTTCCCCTTCTCTTGACCTTCCCTGGTTCAGTCCTTGGCACCACATACGGTCCCCTGACCACATCCAGAAATGATTTCTTAGCAGAGTGAGAGAAAATTAGCTCCTGAACACAGAGTGTTCAAGACATCAAAATATTAAAAAGTTTTAAAAATTGTAAAAGTTAAAAAATAAATTTTAAGGAATTGCTTAACAGTGATTTAAGTAATTTCAGAAACATTGTTCTTTCAAAATTCTGTTCAATTTTCTCTGAAAATTTTTTTGATTATTTCAGGTAGTAAGGCTTTAAGGTAACCACTAACTTGAACTGAAAGTTGGGTCAAGGAGGGGGTAGTTTGTTTGGTTATTTGGCTCTGTGCTATTTTGAATTATGAAATGCAAATGTGCTATAGAGATAGCCCAGCAAGTAGCTTGACTTGCCTGGATTCCTTCTCCCATATACTCAGTATCCCATATGCTAGCCCAAGCACCAGGAGTGATGTCAGAGTGCAGAGCCAGATCCAGGAACACTGACATGTATGATCCAAAATAAACAAAGGAATGCAAAAACAGGTCAGGATTTAATTCAGTGATAGAGCTTTTACTTGTTTTTTACATGTGTGAGGTCCTAAATTCGATCCCCAATACAACAAAAAAGAAAGTAAAGTGGCAAATGTAGCACAATGATGTAGGAACAAAGCTCAGAGCATATACTGTTTTCAATTCCCCCTAAAAAGGACCCCTAACAATCTCTTTTTTTATTTTTTATTGAGATAGTAAGCAAAGGAAAGTAATTGTAGTAGATGAGTTTTACAGTTATACTATATCATTGATTTGAAAATTTAGCCTTGTATCTAGAGCTCTTCTATGACTTTTAAATGATTTGAAACTGGTAGCATACAAAAGAAGAAAACAATGTAAGTCAAGTGTGATCTGTCATATGTCATTTTCTAAGGACCCATCTTTTCATTCAGTTTGGTGAATCTAACTTTTGCATGTAATCAATCAGTGATGGATTTTTGCTTTATTTTAATTTAAATAAAATCTGCGGCCTTCGAATATGTTATAATGCTATACACTGTACTACCCAAACTCCTAGGCACTTTTAGAATGAATAATTTTGGAAAGCTGGACATACACATATTTGAGCTTGCAGGATAATCATTGTTAACTGTTCACCTATAGTCATCTGAATTTTTTAACAGTTAAAGTCACACAAGTTAAGTGAAAGTGTGTATATAAAAATATTGTTTTCATATTGACATGGTCTCACTATATGTCTTTGTTTTTTCTTTTTAATATTTTTTGACTTTATCACATGTAGCATCTCCATATTTATTAAATATAGTGTTCCATAATAATGTGCCTTATAAGATCAGAACATCTTTGCTTTTTTTTTTTAGAGCACCATTTATTTAATATGTTTTTTTAATTACGAGTCTTTCACAGTTATATTTAAGGTACATAGTGACAGTGAATTAGGGCCATTCCCACCACCAGTGTTGATCTCCCTTCGCCCCTGTTCCCAACATGTGTCCCATACCTCTCTCTTTTACCCCATGGACTGCTAGTAAACAGATCCCCTTTGCATATAACTTGATGTAGATCTTTTGGGTGGGGGGGGTCACACCCGGCAAGTGCTCAGGGGTTACTCCTGGCTCCATGCTCAGAAATTGCTCCTGGCAGGCACGGGGGACCATATGGGGCACCGGGATTCGAATCGATGACCTTTTGCATGAAAGGCAAACGCCTTACCTCCACGCTATCTCACGGGCCCCAGATCTTGATTCTGTTGTCGTTGACTTTGGATTTTGAATTTAGGCCTGACCACTATTTCCACTCAATATCATGTAATTGTTTGCTCCTGGTACCAGCCACTTTTTTCCCCTCCTCAATTTTTGAGGCAGAACAAGATGATTTAAGTTATATGGTTCTGTTTGGGAAAATAAAAGCTGGGAGGAGTTCGTCTAGGAGCTATCAATATCAATTTTAAAGAAGAAAGGGGGGGGGGGAAGAAGAAGCAACGACAAAATACACAACCGGCACAATTAACAATTACTAAATACCAACGATAAAAGGCAAAGAAGAGCTGTGTGGCTAGGTTTTGTGCTCTTTATTTATTTTTGTGTGTGTGAAGGCACAGTAAGTATTGGCCTAAGACAGTGGTGGACAACCTTTTCTTTTCAACTGAGCCAAATCTCACCAAAACCACGATTGAAAGTTACTTTGAGAGCCACGTTTTTAAAACCGAAAATACATAGGATGGTACACTGTTTTTAGTTTCAATAAATTTTTATTGAGAATATTCTGCATGCCAGTATCCACATAGGTCGGGAGGATACAAATAATACAACTAATAAATCAAAAATTTTAGAACAATATTATTTATCAATAACGTTAAATTCCGTAAAATTTGCCTTACAATGTAGAGAAAATTACATCCTGATAATGACTGACAAAGTCACAAACATTCATGTGAACATTGGCCTTGGTTCTGATCAGAGCTGTGTGGAGCCAGCCACCAGGACTGCACACAGGGCGCACTGACAGAGACTAGGAGCAGAGTCCTGACTCCTGGAGTGGCTGCCCAGCACACAGAATAGCCGCATTAAAAAGTGTAAAGAGCCACATGTGGCTCATGAGCCATATCTTGCCAACCACTGGCCTAAGAGATACAAGGTTTTTCCGCCCTGGAAGCTACTGTCATGGGACCAACTAGAGGCTACTTACACACTCCTTTTAATACCCCAAGGTCTTTTTATGGTGCCAGGAAACGTTCTGCTCAGTTGTGGCTGACAAAATGAGGTTGGTGTTGCACAGGTCATAGGATAAAGTCTAGGATAGTCTTTCTTTATAGTTCTAGAAGTTCTGCTCCATCACGATCATTGTAGTCAGTCTTCTGTAATTAATGATCTTGGTTTTTGTACAGATTTTAGGATGAAGCCTAGGATAGAGTCTTTCCTTATGTTTCCAGAACTTCTGCTCAGTCATAGTTGGCAAAGTCAGACCTCTGGAAATCGTAGTTTTTGTTCAAATCTTAGGTCGAAGCCTAGGCGAGGGTCTTTCTTTTTGAACCCAGGATAAGTTCTGCCCAGTTGCATTTGTCAAAGTTTGTCTTCTGTAAGTAGTGACCTTGGTTTTTGCGTATATCAGGGACAGAGTGTCTTCTGATTTCATGTTATCATTAGGTGATGAGGTAGAGCAACCTGCTCTTAGATCAAGTTGTTGCTATTTCCTCATCATCAGGATGTTGTATCAACCTGGCACAAGTTGGTGCCAGAGCGGTATTAGGAACTTCCCTGGAAAGTTTGGCTCCTGGTGCTATTGCAGGAAAAGTTCACTGAGACCACTTACTTGCAGAGATGAAAACAATATCTAATGTTCATCATTTTTTCCACTTAAGATATTATTTCTTCTGAATCTCCTACATCTACTTCTACATGCTTCACACTATTGTTACTTCTTTTCTTATAGTTGAGTACCATAGCCAACAAGTTGAAAGAGTACCAGATATTGAAAAAGTTGCATAATTTCCATGAAATTGCCCTCCCCTCCCCTAAAATTTAGAACTCAAATTTCTGCAAAGAAGGCAAGATAATGCTTTAAAGGATAGTATTACAAAGATAACACAATAGGTACTTTGAAAGGAATATGGTTTAACACTCTGACTAAGGTAAGCTTTGTTTTAAAGATCATGCTTAAAATACCAGGGGATTAGTAAGAGTCCTCTAGAATAATGTTCTTAATTATTCCTTTGCATAAATGACCTTTCACTTTACATTGTATTATGAAGGTCATAAATGAAGTCAAGATTGTCTTCTGTTAGAAAGAGAATTCCAAGTGACTTGACTTCTATATAACTCTATACTTTTATACTTTTAACTCTCTACTTTCATTTTCTTTCCTTTTTAACTGTTAAAAATATAAAGGTTCAGCTACTGAACGCATGCCCTTTTTAGTTTCCTTGTCAAATTACCATACCCACTCAAGTTTAACATTTTTAATTGTTTGTTCTTTATGCTCCCAGTTGTTTCTTTTCCTAATGAAAATTGTGTTCTTATTTTAAGTAGATTAACTTTAAGTGGGATTTCCCCAATTTTAACTTTTTTGGATAATGGGAACCTTCTATCTACTTACAGATCTTTACCTAGGTCCACTGCTACATTTTATGCTATAAAATTTTTAATAGTACAGCTGCAAAAGTATCATCAGTAGATGCAATTCAATAAGTATTTCAGTTGGTTGTCAGACTTTGTTGGACACATTTTTTGTTTTGTTTTGTTTTGTTTTTGGGTCACACCCAGCAGCGCTCAGGGGTTACTCCTGGCTCTATGTTCAGAAATTGCTCCTGGAAGGCTTGGGGGACCATATGGGATGCCGGGGTTCGAACTGCCGTCCTTCTGCATGCGAGGCAAATGTCTTATCTCCATGCTATCTCTCCAGCCCCAATTGGATACATTTTTCTTAAAAATCTGGTTTTAATTTAAAATAGATTGGTTTTTACATAGGTCTTTGACCGTTTGCTTACTCAGCTAAGTTTTCATTCTGTGTAGTATTGGGGAAGAGTACAATTAATTAAAAAAAATAACATGTTTTGTGCTTGCTCAAGAGAGAGGATATAAAACAAAACGTATCTTAAATAATATGTATTTTAATATATTATATTAATATAGTTAATGTAATATATCTTAATTTCCCTCTGCATGCACCCTGTTTACTCCTGCCTTTTAACTAAAAATGAAGACAGGATCCTTTGTCTTTTAAGATTTGAAATTTCCCCAAAACTGTTAAGTATTTTTTTCTTATAAAGATTGATACTTAATTAAATATAAGACACATTTTTGTTTTGATGAAACTTTAATGAGATTAGAACCTTGAACTTCCATGATTGAAAAATTCTTCTTGATTTATTTTGCAGCACGAAAGCAAAATTAAGTTTTAAATGACAATACTTTTAAGGCATACATAAAAGATTAATAAAAGTCGGCTGGCATATGGATACTGAGTATAACACTTAGAAAATAAAAAGCCCCTCTAAGGGCATATTATACTCAGTCATCTAAACTTGTCATAGTTTAGAGGTGAGAAGGATGACAGAATTTTTATTTTCTAGTGTGATCCTGAGAATATAGTATACACTCAAATAAAATTAATATTATTGCTAACTTTTTAATGTAATTTGGCATTATTTATCATTATGATCACTTTGGGCTGTGTCTTCTAGACACACATTTCTACCTTTTTGCATATAAGATTTAAAAAAATTTTTTTTAATTTTTGGGTCACACCTGGGGCCACTCAGAGGTTACTCCTGGCTTTGCGCTCAGAAATCACTCCTGGCAGGCACAGGTTCCATATGGGATACCAGAATCGAACCGGAATCCATCGGGGTTTGATGTGTGCAAGACAAACACTCTCCTGTTATACTATCACTTCAGCCCCATATTAGCCTTTTTTTGAGGTTAACTTTAATCAGTAATTTAGGTTCATGCTCTTCACAGAGTAGAAATCTGCAGGAGGGAGAAAGAGTTGGCACAGTGCTCCAAAAGAGAGTAGGTTGGAACACTTGCCTCAGTTAAGAGGACGTAACACCTCTGCACCCGCAAGGATAGTATTAAATTCTACAAGCCAGCATAGAGCACTTTGTTGCAATATTTACAAGGCCCCATTTACTTACAGACTAAATGCTCCGTTTTCTAGAATTTAGGTAACTTGTTTTTTCTCTATTACTGATTGTTCTATATATGAAATCGCTTAGAAGCAGATTTCTTTGCTACTTAATTCCAGAAGTAATTTTGGATTTTCTCGCACAATGATTTTTTTAGTCTTAAGGATTACTGTGAACTCCAAGTAAACTTAGTTTGTATGTGGATTATATCTAAGTAATAGTATTAGAAATTTATACTAAAAATTTAATTTCAGTGCCAGAGGGAGAGTACAGTGGATAGGATTCTTGCTTTGCATGCAACCAAATTTTACATGCAAGGCAGAGTTCAATCCCTGACATTTTCTCTGTTCTACCTGCACATCTCCAAGACTTATGCCTGAAGACAGTCAAGACTAAACTCTGAACATGCATGATGTGTACCCTCCTGCCCCATTTTCTTGTTCCTACATTTTTAGGTCTAAAGAGATAGCACAGGATCAAGGCATTTGCTTGTATCCTACTCCAGTTTGATCCCTTATACCACTTGGATTCCCTCACACTTTCCCTCCCCAGCACACAGGAAGTAATCCCTGCCCCCCAGCACCACAGGGTGTGGCCTGGAAACTCAGTTCCCTCAAATCCTTCAGCTTTAATTAGCTTATGGTTTTAGTGCTTGGGGATCATGCTCTACTAGGTATCCAATTATCAGTTCCTATTTGTAAAGCATATACTGCATCCCTTTGAACTATCTCCTTCACTCTTACAGCTTTATTTTAAAAGAAATTTAATAAGCCACTAGCATCTCAGTGGCTAGCATTTTTCCAACATTTAGAACACATTAATAAAAACTGAAGCATTGTTTTACATCTGTGTAAATCTTATAATTCTCAGATTTGCTTTTGCATTCATTTTGTTGGTTATGGTCATTTTTTAAAAATAATTTTTATTTTGACCAAAGTGGATTACAAATCTTTCACAGTAATATTTTAGGTACATAGTAACATTGAATCAGGGATATTCCCACCACCAGTCTTGTCCTCCCTCCACCCCTGTTCCAAGCTTGCATTCTATACCCCCTTCCTACCCCCCCACCCCCCGCCCGCTAGTATAAGTGTCTAGCGTGTTGTAGATTGGGTTTCAATGCTCTTGTCGTTGGCTTTGGATTTGGTAGCTAAGTCTGATCATTTTTTATTTCTACTCAATGTTCATACAACTGTTTGGTCTTGGTGCCCTCCGTTATTTCTCGCCTCAATTTGTGAGGCAGAACAAGATGATTCAAGTTATGTGGTTCTGTTTTAAGGAAAGAATAAAGAGGGGAGGGCAAAAATCAAACAAGCAAAAAAATAGGAGGAGTCCTTCTAGAGGCTATAAATAACGTTTTAAGAGAAGAAAGGGAGGGGCAGGAGAGGTAGCATGGCGGTAAGGCGTTTGCCTTTCATGCAGAAGGAGTGTGGTTCAAATCCCAGCATCACATATGGTCCCCTGTGCCTGCCAGGGACAATTTTTGCCAGGGGCATTTCTGAGCATAGAGCC
>PVKC010045893.1:0-11288 GCA_004027635.1 Crocidura indochinensis | reverse complement strand
GAGGGAGAGAGATAGACACAGAATAGTCTCACTCATCAATGGGTTTTAAGAAAAATAAAAGACATTTTTGGGGGCCCGGGAGATAGCATTGCGGTAAGGCCTTTGCCTTTCATGCAAAAGGTCATCAGTTCGAATCCCGGTGCTCCATATGGTCCCCCATGCCTGCCAGGAGCAATTTCTGAGCATGGAGCCAGGAGTAACCCCTGAGCACTGCCGGGTGTGACCCAAAAACCAAAAAAAAAAAAAAAAAAAAAAAGACATTTTTGCAATAGTTCTCAGAGACAAAATAGAGGAGCGCTAGAAGGTCCAGCTCACTTCATGAAGCTCACCACAAAGAATGTTGAGTACATTTAGAGAAATAACTATACTGACAACTATTGTAACAATGTGAATGAATGAAGGAAGTAGGAACCCTGTCTAGAGTACAGGTGGGAGTGGGGTGAGGAGTAGGGAAGATTTGGGACATTGGTGATGGGGATGTTGCCCTAGTGACGGAGAGTATTCTTTACATGACTGAAACCCAACTACAATCATATTTGTCATCAAGGTGTTCAAATAAAGATATTAATAAAAAAGAAATTTTTTATCTTATGAAATAAAATTTAAATTCCAAAAAATGATAAAAATAATACTATTCTTGTTACATAAATCTTCCCTTCATCTAATATATGACTGCCAAAGAGCTATTAGTATAAGCTGAGTAATTTCTGGTGCATAGGATCTAATATATATAGCTAACAGGTTAATATTTTTGTTGGTTGATTGGTTTGGTTTTTGAACCACACTGGCAGTGTCCTAGGCTTATTCTTTCTTTATTTTTGGCTCAGTGGTTACTCTTGGCTCTACGTTCAGGGGTTTTTCCTGGCAGTACTCAGGGCACTATCTGAGATGCCAGCTATTGAACTCAGGTCAGTCACATGCAAGGCAAATGCCTTACCTGCTCTGGCCCCACAGAGATTATTCTTGTCTCTCTGGTTAGGTATCATTCTTGGTGGTGCGTGGGAAACTTTATATGGTGCCAGGAATTGAACAACAGTACTTATTATATACTATGTTTTAAGTCCCTAGATTATGTTTTTGTTGTTGTTGTTGTTGTTAATATCAAGAGATTTGACTAGTAAAATGAAGGTAAAGTTTAACTCCTTTTTTTTCTTTTTTGCAATGATTATTTCATCTCCCTCTTCCCTTCCCATTAGGAAGCATATTACAATGCTTGAAAATATTTTGGATTATCTTAACTCAGATATGGGTACCATAAAACCATCAGTGTGTTGGGGTCATAGGGACACTATTAAATATTTCATAATATACAAGAACCCAGAACAGAGTTTTCCAGATCTAAATGTTGACAGTACAAAGGCTCAGAAATTCATTTTGCCAATTGGTTGAAACCACTTGATACCCATTGCTGAAAGTGAAATTAGCATCTACCTCAGTGTCTGAGAATTATGATAGGGAGGATATTTCCCTAAATGAGATGCAGATTGCTTTTCTCCACAATGGGTGGATGAAAGCTGGTAGGAGTCAATGTGTCTTCAATATCCTTTTGGTGCTGAAATTCACTCACATTCTTCTCTTTATATACAAAGCTCCACTCATTCTTCAGCATCATATCCAATTATTCTATTAGTGCCACAAGCAGGATTTCAGGTTGAAGCATAATTCTCATCTCTAGTATGGATCTTGAAACCAGTGAGTAAATAAAATATAATAATTCTAGCATAATATATACCTTACTGGGGAGAATGGACTGGGATGTGCAAGGAAAAGGTTCATCCCTTCTGTTTGGGCCAGATGATTTGGGGCCATAGAGCTTGCATTCTGTTCTTGATATTTGGAGGCAAATGGCAAAGGGTTGCTAAATCATTTATTCTCTGCTGAGCCACCAACCCACCACAATGTTCTTTTGCTTTAGTTGAGAAAAAAAAAGCTGGAGTAATACATTAACAACATTGACAGGACAGAGATGTTTTCGTTGTCGTGCGAACAGGTATGACCTATGAAAAGAACCTAGAGATTTTCACTTACCCTATTTATAATTATGGGCATAATTCATTAGACTTGATTAGCTCCTAAAGAGGGAAAAGTTGTCAAAGGGCCAGAAGTTTCAGACTCTGTTTTGGAATTTTCACCTTATAAACTCCTACTTTCCATTCATATGCCCTTTTCATTCCAATCTCTCTGCCCTTGAATCATTCACCTTCATTGTGATACCTTGTTTTGTCCTTGGAAACATTCAGTGCTTCTGAATGTAGGTGTTAACCTCCCACACTCAACCAGAGGTGCTATTTCTTCTTACATCATATCCACTCTCTGTCAATGCAGCTTTTTCCAAATGCCAGTACTCCCTCTCATTGTTTTTTATTATTTTTTGTTTATGTTTGTTTTCCTTTGGATTATTGGGCCCCACCCAATGACAATGGGGGGCTAGTCTTCTCTCTGTGCTTAGTAGTGACTCCTTGTGGTGCCAGCAAGACTAGATCTAACTGCATGTGAGGAATTGGCTGCATTTTTATTGTTTTTACAGATTTCTCTTATGTAATTATGTCCTGTTGGAATTTAATCTTCTGCTCTCACAAAATATGTAGGTCAAGATAAGCTTAATTGGAACCCACAAATGACCAAATCTTGCCTGGTCATACCATGCCCTGCTTCAGGAGCTCTGTCAAAGAGCAAATATGCACAGGAGATGGCTGTAAGAAAGTTATGGCCACATTCAACAATATTGAGATTGCTCTCAGCAGTGGCAATAGTGGACAGAATATCCTTCAAGAAGAGAATGATAATCCATTACATGATATGTGTATAAATATGCTATAAAATAAATTAAAATATTTAATGTTTAATTCTGAAGGCTCAGAATTTGGATTAAACTTCTTAGGTATTAATTAAAGCTTTGAATAACAAATAAAAAATTAGAAGCATGTGAAAAATAAAAGTGTGTTGGCACTACAGACAATGTCTTGGATTGGACGATCTAGCATGCCTGGAGCCTAGAGTTGGTCTTATGCCAGGAAACTTCAGGGGTAGGATCTCTTTGTATTTAGGCCAGATTATTCCTTTCCATGCCCCTCATATTTTTGGTGGGCCTATGCAAACAACAATTGTCACTCTAACACAGTTTTTACTATGCTCCTTTGACTCTAATCCTTAAAAAAACCCACTTAAACTTTTGAGGTTAACTTAAACTAATATGCATGTACATGAAAATGTAAAAAACTACTATGCCTCTAATGTTTAAGGAGTTACATAAGTTTTATGGCTTTAGATTACCTTGTGTGCTGCTAAGAAATATTATAATGTATTACAATCCAGGGACTCAAGGGACAAAGTAATTGTACATGGATTCTGTTTTATTTATCTTAATGTTCTTTGGCTGAAAGTTCAAAGTTAAGATATCAGCAAGGGGACTTCTTCTGAGAATTATGTTATAGGTGATTGTCCTTCCACTGTAACTTTACCTTGTCCTTTTCTCTGCATCTTTGTTCCCATAATTAAAAATTTAAGGGGGCCGGGCGGTGGCGCTGGAGCTAAGGTGCCTGCGCTAACCTAGGACGAACCACGGTTCCATCCCCCGGTTCCCCATATGGTCCCCCGTGCCTGCCAGGAGCGACTTCTGAGCGCATAGCCAGGAGTAACCCCTGAGCGTCGCCGGGTGTGGCCCAAAAAACCAAAATAAATAAATAAATAAATAAATAAATAAATAAATAAATAAAACAAATTAGAAGCATGAACAAACGAGATTTTTTTCTGTATGGTCATTGTTACTTTTCTGAGTTAGGTGCTACAGGTGTTATTAATAATAGCAACCAATTGTGTTAGAAATGGTCACATCAGAGAGCTGGAAGTTTGTATTAGGTATTTGGGATTTATCTTGGCTTTCCTATGAAATAAATGCTTGAGCTCAACAACATCCATTGTTTTGACTACTAGTGACTTGAATAATTCGCATACGTCACACTGGCTTTGTAATTGAGGGTGAAAAAAGAAAAACACAATTTAGTTCTTTTTTAATAACTACTGTATTTAAGTAATAAATTGTTCAAAATTTAGTTTCAGTCAAAAATGTACACTACCCATCACCAGTGCCCACTTTCCCTTCCATCCCACCCCTTTCTGTCTCTGGGGCAGACATTTTACTTCTATCTCTCTCTTTCTCTTACACACACTCTCTCATACTCTCTTTCCTTTTTTTACACTGTGGTTTGAACTATTGTTAAGGAAGGGGTACCATGCATGTCACTAGATCCCCTTTCCGCACCCAATTTTTGTCCAGAGTGATCCATTCCAACTATCATTGTCATAGTGGTCCCTTCTCTAATCTAAATGCAATCATTGCTCTTTGTGGCAAGTTTCCTACAATGGACTGATCTTCTTGGCCTTCATTTCTATTCTCTTTAGATATTATTACCATATTTTTTTTGTTTTTGTTTTTGGGTCACACCCGGCAGCGCTCAGGAGCCACTCCTGGCTCTACACTCAGAAATTGCCCCTGCAGACTCAGGGGACCATATGGGATGCCGGGATTCGAGCCACCGTCCTTCTGCATATAAGACAAACGCCCTGCCTCCATGCTATCTCTCCGGCTCCCATATTTTTCTCATATCTCACAAAGGAGTGAGATTATTCTATGTCTATTCCTCTCCCTTTGACTCATTTAATTCAGCACAGTACTCTACATATTCATCCATGTATAAGCAAATTTCATGACTTAATTTTTCCCAATGGCTGTAGAGTATTCCGTTGTGTATATCTACCATAGTTTCCTGTTTTTTTGTTTGCTTATTTTTGTATTGGGGCCACATCTGGCAGCTCTCAGGGACATCTTTGCTCTCAAAAATCACTCCTGGCCGGCTCAGGGACCATATGAGATACTGGGGATTGAACTTGGATCAGTCCCAGGTCAGCCCCATGCTAGGCAAATACTCTACACATTATGCTATCACTCTGGCTCATACTACAGTTTCTTTAGCCACTTGGGCATCTGCATTGTTATTGTAAACAGTGCTGTGATGAATGTAGGATTGCAGAGGGCTTTTCTATGTGATATTTTTGGGTTCCAAGGGCATATCCCTTAAAGTGGTATTGTTGGAATATATGGGAGCTCAACTTCTAGGTGGTTTATTTCTTTGTTTTTGGTTTTTGGGTCACGGTTGGTGGTGCTCAGGAGTTACTCCTGCCTCTGCTCTCAGAAATCACCCCTGGTAGGCTCGAAGGAGCATATGGGATGCCAGGAATCGAACCACTGTCTGTCCTGGGTTGGCCACGTGTAAGACCAATACCCTACTGCTGTGCTATCACTCCAGCCCCTTAATTTCTAGCTTTTTGACAACTTTACTTTCTCTCTCTCTAAAACTGCAGAGTTTAATCTCTGTGGAAAATTTAGAAGGAAGATTAAACTTCCATAATTACCATCACGTGTCTCACTGTCTGGCTTTTGCCCATGTTTTGGAGGTAGCAGTAACTGGTAGTGTGTTCAAGTATCTGATCCACTCAAGTGCTTATTTTCTCTGCTTGGTGAGGTCACTATCAAGTATGTGGAATGACCATGAGTCCTGGACAGTATTCTTCATGTATATATAGGGTTATGAGTGAGTTTTTCAAATAATCTAAAAATAAATGTTACTCAGAGGTATTGTAAAAACAGAAGTTCCTTGGGCTAGAGTCCCCCACTGTAAAATATTTTTCTACTCTGTAAGTTTCCCATAGACAGAGGGGTTAGCCCAAAGATAAAACTGCAAAATGTACTCACCCTGAAAGGGCAGGACCCTCCAGGTTCAGCTGAAATAGAGGAACTAGGTGGGTCCGAATGTTCCACCAGATAAGGACCCCTGACATAAAGTTAAGTCAGCAATAAATTGGGACATCAACCCTAAGCATGATGTGATTTCTGTCCAAGTGGATGAAATGCTTGCATTATTGTATTAACCAATGAAATGCTTGAGTTGTTGAAGCCTGTAAAGCTCTACATAAACTACTTGAAGATTTAACTTGGGGCTCTTGTCACCTCCACTGGTTGGATAGTTTTTTTTTGACCTCGGCTACCGAATAAACTCCCATTTGCATTTTGCATTATCGGAGGTGGTCTCTGATTCTCAGTGCTAATTCAGGAGGTCAACTCAGGCCTTAACAGTATAATTATTGGCCAAATTAATAGTGCAGTAGATAGGCTATTTGCCTTACACATAGTTGAATCACACCTAATCTCTTGGCACCCAAATGGTTACCTCAGTGTGCCAGGAGTAATCCTTGAGTGCAGAGCCAAGATTAAATTCTGAACACAGGGGCCAGCGAGATAGCATGGAGGTAAGGCATTTGCCTTCCATCCAGAAGGACGGTGGTTCAAATCCCGGCATCCCATATGGTTCCCCTTGCCTGCCAGAGGCAATTTCTGAGTGTAGAGCCAGGATAACCCTTAATTGCTGCCAGGTGTGACCCAAAAACAAAACAAAACAAAGCAAAATCCTGAACACACACACACACACAAAAACAAACCAAAAAAATCCTGAACACAACCAGATAGGGCCAAAAAGCCCAAACAAACAAAAGCAAAATCCAAAAATCATCACATTAAAATTAAAAGCAAAAAAATTAAAAATTAAAACAAAACCATAAAATAAACTTCAACCCCCCCCCAAATCCCACTCCAAACATATCCAAAAACACACCCCCTCCAATATCAAACAAAATCCTAAATTAAACACAATTATTTTGTTAAAAAAATGTACTTGAGGCTCTGTGACATACAGTAGTGTTCATGATGGGATTGGAATGCTGGGAGCATTCTCGCATCATACTCTTCACTAGCATATCTGATTCCTTTCACCAAGAATAATGCATTTTAAAAAGAAGTGAAAATAAAGAATAAAGAAAATTAAAAAAAATATAAATAAAGATAAAGAAGATAAAGAAGTTGTCAAATTTGCAGGGTTGACAAATACTGGAAGTGGGAAACCAATTCAGAAGAGTTTTGTTAATTAGATTCTTTAGTGCAGGTCTCTAGACTGATAGAGCTCTAGCATTTTCTACAATGATTTGTCTCTCTCGATGGGGACAAGGGATAGCTTTATAATTATTTGTCCCGAATTTATGCAAATAGAGGCCAGTGAATTGTTCTTGTATCTAATTCTTTTCTACCTATAACATCTCAAAATAATCCTATGTCAAAACAACATTTTTTGGGGGGCCCACACCCAATTGTGTTCAGGACTTACTCCTGGTCTAAGTTCAGGGATCAACCTGACAGGATTGGGGGTCCTGCGGGGTGCGAAGGATGAAACCTAGGTTAGCCTTATGCAAGGTAAGTGTCTTAACCCTGTACTATCTCTCTGGCCCCTAGAGAGGTTGTTGGGAATGAATCCAGATACACCTCAAAGTAGTTGGTCTCCAGAACAAACTAAACAGACTTTTCCGGTTGGTTTGGTTGCAAAGCTTTCCTTTTTCCTTCTGGTTTGTTTCACGTCATTCATTTTTATTTGGTATTCTCTACAGTAACTATTCTAAAAATTATATTAATTTATTTGGGATGGGAGTTTAGGTCATGTTCCACAGTGCTTAGTTCTCTTGGCTCTCAGAGGTTACAGCCTAATATGCTTGGAGAAGCATTTGTGGTGCCAGGGATTTAAACTGAGGGCAACCGCTTTGCTTGCAAGGCATCTTGCCTCCCATGCTATCTCCTGAACCTGTGTTTTAAATTGAAGTAGCACTGCATGATGGCATTAGAGAAGCTTCAGGTGTAGCCATGGAATTTGGCATGTGTCTCGCCATTGCCTGATGCTCCCCATAGTGGAGTCGTTTTCTTCCTGCACTAAAGTGTCCTCTCTGTTACTCTCTTTCCACCCATATGCCCCACACATGAGTGAACCTCTGTGTGATCCTGCATCCTGTTTTCCTCTGGTCACTGACAAGTTGAATCGAGGCCTCCTCACCATCCTGTCTACTCTTATGCTCCTCTCATCTGTAGTCATGGCTTTTGTGAGGCTCCCTTACAAAACTCCAAGAACAAAGACGACCACTGAGTCATCTGACAGTGTGACTGCCATAGAGACAGCAGGCTAGAATCAGCTTTTAGGGAAGTGCTCCAAGTAGCCACACCTTCCCACCTTTGAGTTTAACTCCCTTCCTGCAGTTCCTTAAAAAATTATACAAGTTGGGGCTGGAGCAGTGGTGCAGCGTAGCTCGTTTACCTTGCAAGTGGCTCATCTAGGACAGACCGTGAGTCAATCCCCTGGCGTCCCATATGTGACAAACAAACAAAACAAACAAACAAATAATATACAAGTTGGGGGGCGGTGGAGAAATAGTACAGCTCACCCAGTTTTCCATTTCAGGACCACACACAGAAGAACCATGCCAGGAGTGATCCCTATGTATAGGGCCAAGAGAAAGCCATCCAGCACCCAAAGTTATTATTTTAGGACTAGAAATACAGTATGAGGTTAAGGCATTTGACTTGCATTCAAATGACTCTAGTTGAACTCTGGCACCACAAGCCCATTCAGGAGTGATAGCTGAGCACAAAGCCAGGACTAAGTCCTTAGCTTTGTTGAACACAGCTGCAAAAGAAGCAAGAAACAACAAAAATACTACATAAAAATAGCAATTTATAGTAATTTAAAAGATATTAGTAAAAAAGTTAAAAATCATTCATAATCCTACATTGAGAAGCAATTATTATGAAATTTTAATCTCTTTTTGTTTATTATTTCAACATGTCTGGACACATATTTTACTTTGTCTTCACCATTGGCATTTGTTTTCTTCTGTTTTCACTACCTATAAATATTTTTCCATAGTAAAATATTTGCACTTTATATAGCACCCTAATAATCTCACTGTATTATTGTACCATGATTCACTGAAACTAGTTTTGATTTTAAGAGAATTTTAAGCTACTCTGCTTTGTGCATTTATAAATAATGGCATTATAATTAAGAATATGTTTATAAATAATAATGTTATTATACATAGAGACATCTACCCAAATAAAAATATAAATTTTTATTGGCATTGTAACTTACAAGGGCAACTTCTTAGTGACAAAGTTAATTAGTACATTTTATGACTTTTCTAGTGAATTGCAAGCCTATATGCTATATATGAGAATGTCTTTTGTAGCCAACTATTTATGCTTTGCTTGCTTTTGGACTACACCCAGCTATGTTCCAGGATTCTACCGGGTGCCCTGTCTACTGTTACTGTTTTTCTAGCCCCAACTTGTAGTCAACTCTTGGCAAATGTGATTCAGGGAATCAAATCTGGCTTGGCATAATGGGAATGCCTCAAGCTCTGTGCTATCTTCCTGGGTACAGTAGATTTTTCTCAAATGGTTATCTCTTTTTTTCCTTCTCAGATTATATAATATTTATATATATATACATATATATATATATATTTTTTTTTGGTTTTTGGGTCACACCCGGCAGTGCTCAGGGGTTACTCCTGGCTCCATGCTTAGAAATTGCTCCTGGCAGGCATGGTGGACCATATGGGGCACCGGATTCGAACCGATGACCTTTTGCATGAAAGGTAAACCCCTTACCTCCATGCTATCTCCCAGGCCCCTGTATTTATATATTTTATATTTTACATTTATTTAATAAATTAATCAATAATTTTTGTTAATCAACACATTTTTGCTTTTAGGTGATAGGAATGGAACCCGCTACTGAGTTTCTTTTAAAAACATACATATATTGGAGCCAGAGAGATAGCATGGAGGTAAAGTGTTTGACTTGCATGCAGAAGGTTGGTGGTTCAAATCCCAGCATCCCAGATGGTCCCCTGAGCCTGCCAGGAGTGATTTCTGAGCGTAGAGCCAGGAATAACCCCTGAGCACTGCCAGTGTGACCCAAAAAACAAAAAACAAGCAAACAAAAATATGCAAATATAGACACTTGTCATAGTGATTTGGGTTAGAATCAGACAATGGCAGTTCATCCCTAAACCTTGGATCCCATCTATGGAACCAGCATGGTTTTCTACACCTGCACCAGGAATTGGACTTCTACTAGGGAAGGCCCTAATGCTGCCCTGACATGGACTTGCTCCAGAGTGGGTTCATATGACACTCTGACAACTTGGTAACAGAAACAACCTTTTTTCAAGGCAGGATTCTCTGCATTGCTACCTAATGGTGAGATGAAGCCAGAAGATGCTCCTTGTCACCCTGACTTTGACATAACTACAGAAATATGACCATGGCAACCATGATTGTAAGGAACTTTTACTGGGACCACAAAGAAACACTTTGAGGTTGATAACTTAGTATGCCTGGAGCCTGTTGTTGGTCTTATGCCAGGATGCTTCATGGTTAAAATCTCCCTGTTTTTAGGCCAAAAGTTTTTTTTTGTTTTTTTTGTTTTTTTTTTTTGGTTTTTGGTTTTTGGGTCACACCCGGCAGTGCTCAGGGGTTACTTCTGGCTCCATGCTCAGAAATTGCTCCTGGCAGGCACGGGGGACCATATGGGGCACCGGGATTCAAACCGATGACCTTTTGCATGAAAGGCAAACGCCTTACCTCCATGCTATCTCCCGGGCCCCAGGCCAAAAGTTTTTTCTTTTTCTTTTCCCCATATTTTGTTGTGCCTATGCAAAAGCAAACAAACAAGAAACATGCCAAACACCTTTTCTTTATTGTATTTTTGTTTTTTGGGCCAAACCTGGTGACATTCAGGTTACACTTAGGAATCGCTCCGGGCAGGCTCGGGGGACCATATGGGATGCAGGGAGTCGAACCACCATCCATCTTGGGTCAGCCACGTGCAAGATAAATGACCTACCACTGTGCTATTGCTCTGGACCTTACTATTTTTTTAATTTCTTTTATTTATTTATTTTTGGTTTCTGGGCCACACCGGTGGTGCTCAGGGGTTACTCTTGGTTCAATGCTCGGAAATCACTCCTGGCAGGCACATGGGATGCCGGGATTCAAACCAACATCAGTCAGCGGCTTGCAAGGCAAATGCCCTACCGCTGTGTTATCTCTCCAGCACCCCCCCCCCCTTTTAAATTATCATTTGAATTCGGCCTCCTAGGGCCACCTGGACTGGGATACCCATTGGGATACCCAATGGAATACCCACTGAGCTGCAACGATTCACCTGGACTCCCTGAGCATCGCTTTGGGGGCTCAAAAAGCAGGACACGCTGAACTACATCGGAGGCCTGATCAGGCCTTATTTCTAGGACTCAGCGGCTACAGTTAGCACTGTGTGTTCCTGGCCCCAGAGGTCTCAGGAGTAGTGGCAGACTCCTGGTTTCTCCAAAGGAGGCCGGGGGAGGGAGGG
>PVKC010045892.1:5000-11332 GCA_004027635.1 Crocidura indochinensis | reverse complement strand
GCCAGTCACTCCACCATCTGGAACCACAACTTAGATGGTAAATGGTAACTGTCAGTTATTTATTGAGATCAAAAAACCAAACCCAACCTCAATGGGAGTGGGGGAAAGTCATATGAAAGCCAATGGGGAAAAAAGACAAACAGAAAAAAATTAAGATACAAAGAGGACTAATTCAAAGGCGTCTATTTACATCACACTCACCAATAAAAAATATGTTTTAAGTGTGAGGTTTAAAATATAGATGACGCAACAACAGATGAGTGTCAGAAGAAACTATGGTACCTATCCACAGTGGAATACTATGCAGCCATCAGGAAAAATGAAGTGATGAAATTTTCCTATACATGGGTGGACATGAAAACTATTATGCTGAGTGAAATAAGTCAGAGGGAGACACAGAATAGTCTCACTCATCTGTGAAATTTTAGAAAAATAAAAGACATTATTGTAATAGTATCCAGAGACAACAGAGATGAGGGCTAGAAGGACTGGCAACAATACGAAGCTTACCACGAGTGGTGAGTGCAGTTAGAGAAATAACTACATTGACAACTAACATGACAATGATAGTGAGTGAGAGAAGTAGAATGCCTGTCTTAAATACAGGCAGGGGGTGAGGGAGGAGAGAGATGGGACATTGGATGGAGGGGCACTGGTGAAGGGGATGTTTTATTTTTATAACTGAAACCCACTACAAACATGTTTGTAATCATGATGTTTAAATAAAGATATTATAAATTAAAAATAATAAAATAAAATATAGATGATTTTAAAGTACAGTGTGTGACAAATACGTTTACATACTTTATCAAAAAATTTATACTACACCTATCCATTTTTCTTGCATATTAATGGTACACAATAGATCACTAATTCAGCAGCAGTTAGAATGTAAGTTTACATTAGTCCACTGATACTACCAAGTTTAGGAAAATGAACTAGTAGTGAATATATAATCACTTTTGGGGTTTGCAATTTTACACACAAAAGATATTAGTAACCAAGGCTATTAGTAACTAAGTAACTGATCTACTCATATGATTTGTTGATACTCTTTTTTTTTTGTTTTGTTTTGTTTTGTTTTGATTTTGGGGTCACACCCGGCAGTGCTCAGGGGTTACTCCTGACTCCATGCTCAGAAATTGCTTTTGGCAGGCACGGGGGACCATATGGGCACCGGGATTCGAACCAATGACCTTTTGCATGAAAGGCAAACGCCTTACTTCCATGATATCTCCCGGGCCCCAATTTGTTGATACTCTTAATCAGGAATCCTCAACATTTTAAACAGGGGTTCAGTTCAGTGTCCCTGAGACCATTGGAGGGCGGGATTATAGTTTTAAATATATATATGAACAATAGTAGCCTGTGGGTTGTAGTTTGAGGACCTCTGCTCGATATTGAGAGGAGGAGTCGAGGAATAGAGAAAAGGAGGGGAGTCGGAGATTGTACACACATCCCACACATGCCCACTGTGGGCCAAGATAAGTCAGCTGGCAAGCAGAACAGGTAATAGGTGGGCTGGATACATGTTCTTGGCAGGTTGCATTTGACCCTCATACCATAGTTTGGTGACTCCTGCTTTAATCAGCACCATTATATTTCTTATTATTTAGCCTTAACACTATACCGTTTTAAATTTTTGTTTTGGTTTTGGCTTTGGTTTTCTGGGTTTCACATTGCACTACTCTTTACTCTTTACACAATGCTCTTTACTCTTGCTCTATATTCAGGTATCACTCCTGGTAGGCTCAGGGATAATATGAGGTATCTGGAATCAAACCCAGGTCAGTTGCCAGCAAGGAAAAAACCTTACTCTTATACTATCTCTTCGGGCTTCTATTTGTTTTTAAAATTTTGCTCTGAAATAAACCATATCTATAATGCTTTAAAGCTGTTACTCTGTGCAAGAAGATATGTAATAAAAGTTATTACTATTAAAATGTATAACTTACTCACAATTTTAGAAATTTAAAACTTCATCATATTAATCAATAGCATCAATTAGTACTATAGTCCAGTGAGTTGAATTTGTGTTTTTCAGTTAAAGTAGTCACAGAATTAGAAATTTGAAAAGACAAAGAAAGTGAGAAAAAGTTTCCCAGTACTAGATAACAGTAAAATAAGAAACAGAAATATTATAGAGTTCTAAATGGACTTGAGCAAAATATAAGGATGGACAAGAGGAGAATATTTGGATCATAAATTAGATAATGGATTCCAGTAAAAACAAGAATATTCATAATCAAGCTTAATATTTTTACTGTTTGCAATTGTGTAGATTCAAATAAATTTAAAAAAATCACTGTTTACAATTTTAAGTCATTCTATAGGAATGAAAAATAGGTGAAAATTAAGTGTGAGATTTTAATGACTTTCATATTTAATAGTTCAGAAATAAATGCAACAAATACATATGGAATTTAAAGTAAACACTATATTCAAGACATATTATCTTATATTCTTTATAAGGAATTATAAACTACCTTCACAATAAAACATGTATTAGCAACATTTTATACCAACTGTCTACTAACTACACTTCTTAAACATATTACGTATTTGTTCACTAAGAAAATATTCAAGGTATTAGCAAATTTTATCTTGCAAATATCAAGGCAAGTTTTAAATATTGTAATAAGAAAAAGGAGAAGAAAACAAATATTTACCTTGTATCTCGAGTCTGCTATTCCATTATGCTAGATGCTTTCTGAGTATAACTTTCCATAAAGTCTAGCAGGGATACAAACCCAAGATTGTGTAATAATGATTTGCTGCAGCACCTGTATTTTGTCCAAATTCAGCAGAATCTATCCCCTCCCACTGAGGACTATGTCCAGAACATAAGTTGACACGGCTGTATGCCCCGTAAGGTAATGGGAAAGTCAAGTACATGATGGAGGTTGATTATGCTTTCTCATTCTGATGGAAGTTGTATGTCAGACTAGGTAGTCACAATGTACGAAAGATAGCAGCATAATTTTTGGGTCCAGTTCTTTTATCCTGGCACTTATGAGCATAAGCAAACTGCGCAATGGTTAGAGAAATCCTTTTGAAATTGACACTGCTCATTAATAGGAGTGAAGGTGTCACACCCGTGTGAAGTTATACCAATAGGGGAAATCCCTTTAAAAAAACCCATTTTGGAAATTATGACTTTTTCTAAGCAAGTAAAGAAAACTGCTGTCTCTGTGGATGTTAGCAATGAAGACAGTTGCTCTATCTGACAATAGAGAAAATAAAGTAGTTGAGCTGAGGAATAAAGTATTGTGAGATCAGAACTAGCAAAATACTGGGGTTCTGTTCTCTAAAACAATTTTACTTCCCAATTTTACCTCTTAATTCTGACTTCAACCATTACCTTCATTTCATCTCCTCTTTCAGGGTGCATATATCCCTACAACAACTGAAGCTTACATGTTCAGAGTCCAACCTGGCATCATCCATATGTGAAGGAACAATACATTTCTAGTATCCTTGGGTTGATGCATGTAGTGATGCCCAACAAAATACTCCAAGTGGAAGCTTGAGAGTTACTTGAAATAATTCATATCTTTAAGCTGCCATTTTTAATCCTGCCCTAATTCTGTCAACTGTATCCACTAATTCAGCATGTCCTCCTTCATCTAGGTAAAAGTTCAACATTCTTGCTACAGGAAAACCTGTTTGTCAGATCTCACTTTCTAGGACTATTTTCTCTGTCACTTTTTCCTTCATTTTTATTTTGTTCTTTCTCAATTCAGAAGTCCTGTCTGTGATCATTCTTTTAATTACATTCTCCCTTCCGTGTTCACAAATATTCCTTCGTTTTTGCCTCGAGACTCCAAAATCAATCAATTGGATTGATTATTCACTTTGGGTAATGCTGAGGGGGATTTAATCAAATGGACTAACACTGTGATAAATCTGTAAATCCATGCCCTCCAATGCATGAACTTGTCGATAATTTTATACTCTTTCAATTATTTATTTGTAAATATTACTCATTGCAAAGCATTAATTCTGTAGTTAAATCTGTATTTGAAGAGGCCATACTTTTTACTTGAAAGAAAATAAAGGTTTGTGTATAAATAATCAGAAGTCCTCACAACCTTCTATGTGGAAACTTACTATAACAAATAAACTGCTTTGTTTGCACTATCCTTATGTGAAATTTCCTTCAATTTCTTACCTATCCTATCATATGTCAATAAATAACTCCTTCTAACATTATTCCTGAATCTTCTAACTTAGGATCTCCAAACACAGTCTTCTATTTCCACACTAGATGCCTCTCCTAGCACTTAATTTCCTTCTCCTCAGAAAATTAAATCATACCTAGAAATCAACTAACACTCCTTCCCATCAAATCATCAGCAAGCTTAATACTTGGTTTGTATTCATTTCTATTCAGTTCTCCCTTTCTCTCTGATCCAGTGTCCTGATATAGGATTCATTGGAAAACTGAGGAAAATGATTTGCCTAATAATTGTGTTTCTACTGCAACTCAATCTCTAGATATCATAGATATTGATATCCAGCCTTAACTCCACTGCCTTCTAGTGGCCTTCCTTGGATAAAATGGTACTATGCTTTTGAGACTTATTTATCTCTCCTTCACAATGCATTACAGTGCTCTAACTTTAGTTCCTCAAACTTGCCATTTTGAGTTTTTTCACTTCCCTTATACTGGGTTTAATGATTTTACAAAATAAGGATGTGTTAAATAAAGCACAGAACTGAATAGTGTGATATTGAAGGGTTAACAACAAATAACCAAAACTGTATACTCAAAAGGTCACACACTCAGAGACCACAGCAATGTGAAGATACAGAAAGCCACAGTACTTGAAATTCTTGTCTTTGTTCAGATAGATGAGTGCAGGGAAGCAAAGTTCCTAAACTAAGACCAGATAATCTGTAGACTAAAATTTATTAGTCGTTTTACTCTAGTGCACTGACATCTTTCTGCATACCAGTATAGATCAGCAACTATAATCAAAGCAACTCAGACCCTTGTTTCTTGACACAAGTCTGGAATCAGTGGTTGATGATTCTGAGTTAATTAAAACAATAGGAATAGGGTTTGATCATATCCATTGGTATTTTACCCAAGGCAAAGCCTCGACAGTTGCAAGACTAGATACAGGCTAGTGGAAAAGTCAAATCTGTAATTCACATTTGCCTGTAATTCTTTTGATCATAGATTATCTCCTCTACATACTCCCTCACTCTATTTAGTCCTCTTTTTATACTTTATATCTTATTTAATTTCTGTTTAATCTTCTACTTTTTTTTCTTCCATCAGAAAAATATGATATGATAAAAATATGCCTGACTTGGCACAGTTTGATCATTCTTCAGTGCTTGAAAGTTAGCATTGGAAGTTTCTTCTGCCGTAGAAATGTGTTTTCCATGATTTAGCTCTTATTTATTTTCACATTTTAATTTTTCTCCTAAACTTCCACCATGTGGCACAAAAAAAATTCTCTTGAATCATGTTCATTCCATGATGCTTGATGCCAAACTGCTGATCAGCCTTATGCATTTGCCAAACTAAGAAATCTGTAGCTGGGTCAAATTTCACCACCATGTCTAGGAGCCCCTCTCTGAAAATTTATCACCATTTTATTTCCTTTTTATTTCTTTTCTTTTTTTTTTTTCTTGGTTTTTGGACCAGACCAGATGACACTCAGGGGTTACTCCTGGCTATGTGCTCAGGAATGTTGCACTGTTGATGGGGGGTGTTCTTTACATGACTAAAACCCAACCACAATCATGTTTGTAATCAAGGTGTATTAATAAAATAATTTAAAAAATAAAAAGAAATCGCTCCTGACTGGGGACCATATGAAACGCCTGGGGATTGAACCAAGATCCTTCCAGAGTCAGCCCTGTGCAAAGCAAACACCCTACTGCTGTGCTATCTTGCTCCAGCCCCTATCACTATTTTTCATGGAAATGTTTTATTGCCTACCTTTTAAAAGTATGATAATTACTGTGTTCTTACTTTATTTGACATGGGTACTCAAAGACCTTTTCCATTTTCTCCAAAGCTCTAAGTATCTAATAAGTACTTGCTTTAAGCATATCAAACTGGTCAAAACATATTTAACTAGAGGCTATTGTCATAGCCATATATAAAATGAAGATTTTAAAGAACTGAACTGAATCTCAGTTATATCAAAAGTATAATGCACTGGCTGTAGCAATCTAACCTTGTAAAACCTTGATAAGCGGGCCCGGGAGATAGCATGGAGGTAAGGGGTTTGCCTTTCATGCAAAAGGTCATCGGTTCGAATCCCAGTGCCCCATATGGTCCCCCGTGCCTGCCAGGTGCAATTTCTGAGCAT
>PVKC010045891.1:0-11312 GCA_004027635.1 Crocidura indochinensis | reverse complement strand
TCTTTCTTTCTTTCTTTCTTTCTTTTTTTCTTTCTTTCTTTCTTTCTTTCTTTCTTTCTTTCTTTCTTTCTTTCTTTCTTTCTTTCTTTCTTTCTTTCTTTCTTTCTTTCTTCTTTTGGTTTTGGGCTATACCCGGTGATGCTCAGGGTTTACTCCTGGCTATGCGCTCAGAAGTCACTCCTGGCTTGGGGGACCATATGGGAAACCGGGAATCGAACCGCGGTCTGATCTAGGCTAGCGCAGGCAAGGTAGACACCTTACCTCCAGCGCCACCGCCCGACCCTGGGTTTGTTTTCTTAATGTCCACTTCTTCCCTATTATTATCGGTGTATAAAAGGTCATTGATTTTTGTTTGTTAATTTTTAGCCTGCCACATACATAGCACTTTTTAATCTATTTTTTGATTCTATAACTGAAAAAATACTACATTGAGTATATGAATATGTAACTGTAGCTATCAATATGGGAGATTTTTTTATTTCTGTTTTTATTTGGCAGTACTTAGGGATTTAATCAGAACTCTACTGGGACCATATGGCTTAGGAATCAAACCCAAATATCTGCAGTCCCTGGATGGAAAACGCCTGGTTTCAGAACTTAGAGACATCTCAGGCACAATTTCTGGGGTTTTAATTAGTTAAATATGAATAAACACAAATTTATGATTGGGTAATCCAGTCTCCCAAATTATAGATTTCACATAAGATTGCATTTATCAAGGCCAAAGGAAAAGCTGACAACTTCTTTCCATATGCTTTTACCTTTATTAGTCTAATTTATATTAGAAATTGTCTACTTTATGTCTAATTTATATTAGAAACATCCAAGTAACTCAATAGTTTTCCGTATATCATGTGTAAATTCATATGTGTATGAACACAAACAGTATAATACATATTAAGCTTTTGTGTAAATAAATCAAGAAGACTTTTTTGGCAAATATAGGAAGGTACAAGGTGAGTTTAGAATATATGTTACCAAATAGCAAAGGAACTCAAAAGTTAACCTACATAAGCCTAAAGAGTATAGGGGTTAGATAGATGTTTTTCAGTAGTTCAATCTGAGACAAACCATTAAAATCATTGTTAAGGGTTTAAAGGATTGTGTCACATTGGTTCAAATGAAGGTCATGACCCAATATATCAGCTATCTAGATAATTGGGGCAATTTTGAAGCCATATTTTTTATAGAATAAAAAACTAAAGATACAGAAGTACAAAGAATAACATAGAAAGTCATGAGCAATTTTCCTAAAGATTATTGGTGCAAAATTTGTAAATGAATATTAGAAATTATTTATTGAATTCTGAGTATCTAAAGTATATTTTACTACATGAAAGTTTACTTACTACTTCCAAAGAAAATATGTTGACTTTTCAATAGATACATTTGATACATGCTTCCTTAACCAAAGTTGACATAGCAGTAACAGAACAAATTGACCACTTATCTCAGAAAATGATACACTGAGAATGAGACCATATCCCTTGTGTCTTCCTGCCAAAAGTACGATGGAAAGATTTTCTGCAAATGGATAGTCATTATTTGTCCTATTGAGATGACTAAGAAATTGTTTCTGATGAAAGAAGATAGATGAAATATGAAATCTGGAATTTTTTTTATAAAGAGCATTATCAGAACAATTGGGAAAGTATGTCTGATGTGTATATTAGCTAATAGCATGTTCTCTGATATTTGATAAGCATACTGGGTTCTCTAAAGAAACACTCAATTTCTGGAGCACTAGAGCAATAAATTTAAGGGCAACAATCCTGCAACACTTCTATCATAGTCCTCTCCTGCCCACAGCAAATAAAAATAATCAATGTAGATCAATATATGTAAAATATAGATGAGAAGTAAATGTTAACTCTCTGGAAAAATTGAAGTGACATGGGGATATAGGCATTCTTTATACATTACTTTAAATTTTACTTTTATCATTCCATAATGTTTACAACTAAAATTTACATGAAAATGCTGCTCATTTAGTATATGAAATCATTAATAAACTGGCAAATTAAAGTGAACAATATAAAATAATTTGCCTTTATTTGAAACATTTTGTTTAGCTATTACTTCTAAAACATAATAATTAGATCGTGTGCTCACTCAGTTGTTGCACTAAAATTTATCACTATTTGAATAATCTTTATTTTTTTTGGATCTTGGTCCACACCCAGTGATGTTCAGGGGTTAATCCTGGCTATGCTCTCAGAAATCTCTCCTGGCTTGTGGGACAATATGGGATGCCAAGTGATTGAAATACATTCCATCCTAGGTCAGCTATGTGCAAGGCAAGTGCCCTACTGCTGCTCCATCACTCCAGCCCCAATTTGAACAATCTTAAGAACAATTTCTTTCCATTTGAAATACATCTATACATGTCTTGATGTATTATTCTAGAAAGAAGAAAGAAATACAAGGTTCAGATACCCTACCTCACTCCTAACTATATTGATCTCTTATCCCTTCCAACTCTATTTGGAAATGATGCCTGTGGAAACATAAAATAGGGTTTTTCCACCCTTGAAACATACTGCCAAGGGAACAACTACAGGCTTCATATACACTCAATTTTGTTGGTTTTTAAATTAATCATTTAAAAGTATTTATTCTATTATTTGAACATTGCACAGGGGGTTTTAGTTTATTCATAATGTTTGCACTTAAGGTTATTTTTAATTAAATTTTAATTATGCTTGTACATACTATGTGAAAACAATATATGATGTAAAGAAAGTCTGTGTAAATATTTCTTTAAAAATAATTTATTTTCATGTCATATTTTCCCTGCTTATATGAAATGTAATATTAGCATTCTATAAGATACTTTACATAAAATGTTATTGGTAATCAGGCATGCCATTTTTTATATTCTACAAAAAATCAGAAATTTCCTGTCACATTTATAGTAATCTACCATTTATAGTAACCCTACCATTAGAGTTATTAAATACAAAAATACAACAACCACAAAATTTACAGACACTGTTTCTTTACCTTTTATAAGAAGCTACCACATGAACTCCTAGCTGATGTATTTAAAGGAAGTTTTCTTGCTGTTAATTATTGGCTATCAATGACAATCGCATGAAATTGAACCCATGGCCATCATGATGTGTGTTTTCACCCTCTAAACAAAACATAACCCAGTAAGTCCCATCCTAATTATCGTTGCACCGTATTCCTAAATAGTGGCAACACATTATCTTATGTTTTCCTTTCCTTTTCTTTGTGGTTCACAGTAAAAAAAAAATCATATATGCACGATTTTTCTCTCCCTATTCAAGCTAAACTTTTGTTTATTGGAGAGTCAATAACTTCCTTATGAAAATTGATCTAAATCAACAGCACAGAGGAAAGGGCTAATACAGGCACCAGCAGCCTCCAATCCCTCTGGTCAGGCGTGATTGGAAACACCTCTTGAAAAGCACACGGTGACACAGAGAAGACATGCGGGCGCCTGGTGCTCGAGACTAAATTTAATCACCTCCTGCTTGTGACCATTTGGCAGCTTCGGAAAAGTTCTCTCCTGCATCACCTTTCTGAAGCGGAGCTATTAAAGTGCTAATTAAAGAAAGTGCATGGAAGACATGAACACTGGGAGTCTGGGGTAATTGCCTACAAAAAGACAAGGCTGAGACACGTCACTTGGTCTGCTGTTCCTGATTAGGCTCTAATTCGAGTACCAATATTTCGCGGCACGCCGAGGGGCTGTGGGCGAAGTGCCTGCCTCCCTCTTGGTAGAATGGATGGCTCTTGTGTGGAAAAGCAATTCTAGCTTCTAATTCACCCTCTGCTTCCCTTGGGATCAACAGGGAAGTCTAAAGACTCTGGTGTCTGAATAAGGTTTATGAAAATTGAGGGAAAGAAAAAGATCAAAATGACCTAATACTGCAGAACAAAAAGATCATTTGGTGTAGTCAAAGTCATGCCATTAACCTATCACTGCCATGGTGGTGGTTACCCTGGAAATACTTGTGCTCAGCTAGTTCAAAATCATAGTCCACTTGATTTCTTTTGTCCCCTCAACCCTGAACTCTGGGCTACATCATTCATTGTGGCACTTGCACAATCCCCACTGTTCCATAGAGGGAGGCATAGGGCATGGCTTCTGAGACTATGCTTTGTGCTTGGGGTGAGTTTCTGGCCTCTCTCTGGCTTGCAGAACCTTTTGATCCAAAGCTAATCCTAAGGTCCAAAAAATGTTTTCTTGAAAGTCCAGGCTACAAGCTAATCATAGACTTTGGAAGGAAAGGGAGGCTCTTTGCAAACTGTAAGAGTATCGTGTCTCTCTGGAGAACAATCCTGGGGAAATGATGCAAGAAGACAAGAAGGAGAAGAGCCAAAGGCACCAAGTTCCAGCAATGGAGCAGATTTGAAAGGGAAACGAAAGGAAAATTCAGGCCTCTAAGAATTTACTCTGCTGTTCTCTTTCTTCTCTATCTTCCAAGCATCTGTTCAGTGAAAATTAAATAGTGAAACAAGAAAAGAATCTATCTGGAAGCCAGTTTTGGAAGCTGAATAAGCAACTGAGAAAACATTTGTTTCTTCAGGGGAAAACAACCCCCTCAGAAAATAGGTTTTCAGGGTGTTATGCCCATTGAAAGGTAATTGAATAGATACAATGAGCAGAAAATAAATTCACAGCTTTGAGCAGTCAGGAACTTGGTTCTATATAGTATAGTGTATATAATACCATGGAAATAATATAATACGGTACAAAATAATATGATATAATATCATATAATATTATTAACATAATTGGAATAATATAATTACTATAATATAATACAATTCTAGACCTGGGGCAAACTTTAGAAGCAAAAATATCAAGAGATTTAATACTGCCTTCTTGAGCAAGTTTCAAAACCTCTCTCTCTCCAGGATTCCAAGCTACTTTGCACATTTGCTTTTATTTTTATTTACTTTTTGGATGCATTTGTTTTGAAGAGAAGGGTTGATACTGCAATCTGGAATTCCCATTCCACATGAGATCTTCATTACCCAATTAAGTTGGTTACTCCTTTATTCCTGCCTCAAATTTATGTAATATCACAAATAGCAACTGGCATAATCCTTACTGCTATCCAGATGAAAACAGCTCATTCATTCTAGGCAGACATCCTCTTTTCTGAAAGCCATGTAAACCCATATAAAACTCGTCTCTTGCACTAAAGTTGCAGACTAAGGTTGCATGGAGTGAGACCACATATCGTTGTTTGTAGGAAACTGGGAGGAATCCTCCAACCAGCAGAGAAAAAGAGAATGAAGTTTCTCTGCTAATGCTGTTGAATGGTACAGCATGTGCCTTGATAATACTTTGCATACCTATTTTGTGGGTTTTATTTTATGGGGGAAGGACACAACTTGGTATGCTCAGGGCTTATTGTTGAGTCTGTGCTCAGGGAACTATGTGAAATGCCACTGATTGATTGGAGGTCCACTGCCTGCAAGAAAAGCTCTTTACTGTCTCTTTAACTCTGAAGTATTTTTCTATTGTACACCTGCTTGTAGGTTGTGAGTTAGAAAAATCCTGGGCAGTATCACTCTTTCATTGTGTGCATTCCCAGTGCCTCAATCATGGGTGTAATCCTTGAAAGTGCTACAACCGTTGTTCTCTAGAGGACAAAGAATTCAACCTTGTAGGTTAGTGAGCAGTAGTTCCTAGAAGAATTGAAAGAAACTTGCCATGCTTCAATGACACCAGCATTCTGTAAAGTCTTTGTGGGCAAGGACATAAGTATATGCTATGTCAGCACTACACACAGAGTCCGATTTACCACACATTCTTGGTATATATTTTGGTTTGATTTTATATTGACAAATGAATAAATCAGTAAAATAACCAATCAACATGCATATGGTTCTATTGCTTTTTAAAAGTTTTATTTTTATTAAAACCATTGTGATTTATAAAGTCCTTAATAGTTGAATTTCAGTCATAGAAAGTCAGGGATATTCCATTCCCATCAGCAGTGACAATCTATCTCGACTAATGTTTCCATACTGCATCCTATACTGTTACCCTTTGCTCCCAGGCCTGCCAGTATAACAGGTCCATTTTAAGTTTACATTATTATAGTTTGGGTGTCTTGATTCTATTATAGTTCATTTTGGCTTGAATATTTGGTTCTGCCTTTGTTTTCATCACCAACTCTGGCCCCCATCCTTTCTGTTTTTATCTCCTTGATTTTATAGAAAGAATGCATAAGTATGAGGTAAAATGAATTATTTCCATGTCCCAAGGTACTGTGAAAAAGGAAGGAACCCCTATCTAAAAGATAAAAAAAAAAGGCACTGGCAGTCTTTTTTGCACAGGCAGAGCAAAAGTTGGAAAAAAATATATAAAAACCCTTTTGCCTAAAAGGCAGGTTTTCCCTACTCAAGAAGCATTCTGTCATGAGACCAACAACAGGCTCTGGGTATACTAAGTTGTCTAACCCCAAAGCCTTTCTTCATTGTCCCAGAGAAAGTTCTCAATCACAGTTGGTGAAGTTGGGCTTCTGTTATTAAAGATCTTTATTTTTTGAAAAATAATTAATAAAAAATTTCTCGAACTTGTCCAGATATTATAGCCATGCATGGAAACTTCGTGATTTGGATATTTCATTTTGTCCTTTCTTTTTTTGGTTTTTGGGCCACACCCGGTGACGCTCAGGGGTTACTCCTGGCTATTTGCTCAGAAGTCGCTCCTGGCAGGCACGGGGGACCATATGGGGAACCGGGGGATCCAACCGCTGTCTGTCCTAGGTTAGCGCAGGCAAGGCAGGCACCTTACCTGCAGCGCCACTGCCCGGCCCCCCATTTTGTCCTTTCTTTTTTTTTTTAATTTTTTTTTTTTTTTTGGTTTTTGGGTCACACCCAGCAGTGCTCAGGGGTCACTCCTGGCTCCATGCTCATAAATTGCTCCTGGCAGGCACGGGGGACCATATGGGGCACCGGGATTCGAACCGATGACCTTTTGCATGAAAGGCAAATGCCTTACCTCCATGCTATCTCCCGGGCCCCATTTTGTCCTTTCTTAACACCACCAATTACCTGAATCCTTTAACGCTGTGTCCTATTATTTCATATTTGTCTTTCTCCTCCACTCTATTTTTTCCCTTCTCCTTATTACACTACAGGTCAAGAGTATTCTAGATAGCTGCCATAAACCACTATACTCTCACTCAGTTATTCTAAATACCACATTTAAATGAAATCTTCATGTAGTTACCATTTTTCTTCTGGCTATACTGAAGAGAGTATCTTCCAGTTCCATCCATGTTGCTGTGAATTGCATGATTGGATCATTCCTTATAGTTGTGCTGTATTCTATTGTGTAGATGTACCACATCCTCATGATGCATACATTTATTGTTGGACATCTAGGTTGACAAATATTAGCTATTGTACTGAGGGCTGTTTTTTTATAGGCCTGTGTAGAATTTTTTTATTACTGACCAAGGTGATACCAGGTTTCTTTATTTTTGGTATTTGGATTGCACCTGGAAGTGTTGCTCAGTGGATCATATGGGATGCCAGGGATTTAATCCAAGTCAGTTGCATCCAATACAGTGAATTGCCTACTGTACTAACAATATCTCTCTGGCCTTGGCTATATCTTTCTTAGCTGTGAGTTCCTCAAAGTTGTAAATAGGCAAATACAAAAACAATGTATTTTGTAAAGAAATAAAGAATAAAATAAAGAAATATTTTGTAAAGAAAGTAAAAATATTCCTTTTTAAATGAGGTCAACTTTATGAGAGTTATTTCATGTAAAAGGCCACAAGGTCATACTTGTCAGCTTAAGGGAATGAATTTGGATAGAAGCGATAATTAGTTGTTTATGCTAGAGAAGCTCATAGAAGTTATGCCAAAGGATAATTTATGCTTTGTGCCCATGTCTGCTTATCTTGAGAGTAGATTCTGAAACAGTAGAAATAATTGGGCAAAATATGTCATCACAAATTTTGTCCACAGAGATAATTTTTTTAGCTCAAATACTCATTAGCTGTGGAAAGTAAAGCCTTATGGGCTGAGAGGTTAAATAGTCTTGTTGTGTGCCCAGCACCTATTCTCCCAAATAATTCCCAAATACTAGCCTCAGGCTTCTCACGTGTCAACTGCAATCCTAAGAAACATAGTGCAGAATTACAGAATCGACAGAGATACAAATGTCTGGCTTATCTGCTAGGGATGACAATCATGCATTTTGTTAAGACTTTGCAGATGTAAGGTAAACCTGCAATTCCTATATTCATACATATCCTCAAGGATATATTTGTTTCATTTTCCCCAGTACTGAGAAAATGCAAGATGACATTGTTGACCTATTCTATCAGGGGGAACATGGGAGAGTATTATGCCTGAAGTCTGGTATTTTCAGCATTGGGGAAAAGGATTTGTGTGGCCATGACTGCTTTGACTGACTTTGTTTCTCCACTATCACCAACAACTAAATTGTTTCCTGAAATTAAAAATGAAGCTAATATTTTGAGGGGGACTAGACCAGTTTTTTTGGAGGATACCCTATGGTGCTCAGCAGTCACCCCTGGCTCTGCATTCAGAAATCACCCCTCACAGGCTCAGGGGACCATACAGGATACCAAGAATGAAACCGAGTTGGCCATGTGCAAGGCAAATGGCCTTTCTATTGTTATTACTCCTGCTCCTAGATAACCAGGTTTGACTTTCCTTTGAATAGTGTTTTATTCTTTTATGGGGTATCAGAGACTGAACCCAGGGTCTCAAGTGGTCATATATCTTATATATCTTATAAGACCTAACAAATAACCTGAATTCTCTTCCAGGTTTTATATCTTATATTATAACCGTATATGTCTTATATATCTGTATATATACATACATCTATATGAACATATGTATATATATATATATATACATAGAGAGTGTAAAAGATAGTGAAACATGTCAGAGAGAGAGTGTAAATGCCTCCAAGTTGAACTGCTTGGAGCCCAAGATGATTTCAAGCCCCAAGATGATATTTAATATCCTCCACACTGACTTCACACTCCAATCTCTGATCTCCACTTGAACAGTAAATGCCAAGACACCCTAACTCTGGTTTAATCTGAGTGAAGAGTTAGGAAATCACCTTCAGGCAAGTGGATTCACTCACACCCTATCTACACTTCAACTAGAGCCTAAAATTCACTAACCTTTCATCTGCAGCAAGAACACATATGCTATTTAACATGTATTTTTTTCTAATCAGTTGTAATTTTATTAGTTGAAAATCCATCTCAGATACATTTTATACTTTCAGATATCATTACTACGTAGACTAAACAGTTTTGTTGAAAAGGCTTTTGATATTACATTGATAGGCTTACTTTTCTTGAGCCCATCCAGAGAATTTTTGTTGACTAGGTTCAGGACTCTGCTTTGACTTTATTTCTATCCATTGCTGTTGATTTTATAGGGATAAAGTTGTGAAATTTCACAACTTTATTTCACCTCAACCTGTTGATCTGGTAGACAACTTGCATTTGTCATTTTTATTTTTTACTCAATGCACAATCCTATTCTGGGGATCCTCAAAGCTTGGAAATCCAGGTTTCCACTGAATGTGTCATTAATCTTCATTTCAACTTTGTGGAAAGCCAATGGAAATTACTAACTGATGAAGAGCTTAGTTTGCAGACCTGTTGCCTGGTTAGAGATTTGCACGTTTTCACTTTGTGTTTCTTTGACATTGGCTGACATCTTGCAGTCTGCAGGATGAGGACCTGTTTTGGAAGAGAATTCAGGTAATTTGATAGGCCTTTATTCTGTGTCTAGCAGAAAAAAGAACAATGTGAGATAAAACGGAAGAACAAAAACTGGAGGAAACACATGCCAGACCTGTCTTGGACAGACCAGGCAGAATACATGGTGGGTTCCTTTGTTCAGTTTGCAAAGCACTTTTGAAGAAGGGACCACATAGGAGCATTTTAATTCATTTGGATAAAATCCCTTTGGAAATGTAGCTGATTTTGGCACATACAGACATGCATGCTGCTTAACTTACTTGTGACATTCTGTGCAAAATTGTGCTAGTTCTAGTTAACCAATGTCATCTCTAAAGTTCTGAAAAATGGAAAGATTTACTGGCAGTAATCGTTTAGTAATAAGTCCAGATAGATAGATTTATACTTCATAATTGCATTGAGTTCTAACTCACTGTAATATTACCCATAATACTGACGACGAAAAGTGCTTAAATAATGGGAAAGAAAGCCAGACAATTTTCAATTTTTTTCATCACACCAGGTTCAGAGTCTTATCTCTGTGGAAATGCCTTCTAATTTCCCATGGCCATGCTGTGTTTGTTGTTGTTGTTTTGTTGTTGTTGCTATAATACCAAAGGACAAAATATCTTCTTTTTTAGGTGCCTTGTCCAAATGTAGGTATTATGGCAATGTATTTGCATTTAAGATCAGTATATGAATCAAAGAATCCAGAAACCAAGGGAAATTGGTTTATTTTTTATTGCATTAATAAATTTCTTATTGCAATTATACTTATAGGGCTTAAATGAGCACCTAATATTCTGGCAAAAATGTGGTTGTTTGGTGGTTCCAGAAATTTGGGCCGTTAAATATTTATACTAAATGCAAAGGCTCACAATTCACTTTCAGATCTAGGCTTTTGCTCTATTAAAATCTGATATAGGAACCAGGGGATTTCTATCAGGGACTTATAGCATATTAGGGAGGGCATTCGCTTTCATACAGCTAACATGGATTCAATTTCTTGCAGCATATATGGTATCCCAAGCTTACCATGAGTAATTTCAGAGTGCTGAGCCAGAGGTTATCCCTGAGAAAAACCAATTATGACCCCAAAAATAAAATAAAATAGAATAAAAAATAAAGTGACGCATGAAGGATATTAATTCAGACACTCATTGGAGCACACCCTTTGTAGATTTTTGTCTTTGTAGATTATTGAGAGATTTTTTAATCTATTTTTAAAAGTAGTTCCTTCCTTCCTCCTTTCCTTCCTTCCTTCCTTCTTTCCTTCCTTCCTTCCATCCTTCCTTTCCTTTCCTCTCCCTTTATTTTGCTTTTACCTTTTCTTTCCTTACTTCTTTCCTTTCCTTTCCTTTCTCATTCTCTTCCCTTCCCTTTCCTTTTTCATTCCATTCCCTTCCCTTCCCTTTCCTTTCTCCTTCACTTCCCTTACTCCTTCCCTTCCCTTTCCTTCTCATTTCCTTCCCTTACTCCTTCCCTTCCCTTATTCATTCCCTTCCCTTCCTTTCTCATTCCTTTCCCTTCCCTTCCCTTACTCATTCCCTTCCCTCCCCTTCCCTTCTGTCCCCT
>PVKC010045890.1:0-11331 GCA_004027635.1 Crocidura indochinensis | reverse complement strand
CATTTGTATTTCTTCTTTGTCAAAGTGTCTGTCCATTTCTTCTCCCCATTTTTAATGGGTTTAGATATTTTTTCTTGTAAAGTTCTGTCAGTGCCTTGTATATTTTGGAGATTAGCCCCTTATCTGATGAGTATTGGGTGAATAGTTTCTCCCACTCAGTGGTGTGCTTTTGTATCCTGGGCACTATTTCCTTTGAGGTGCAGAAGCATCTCAGCTTAATATATTCCCATCTGTTAATCTCTGCTTTCAGTTGCTTGGAGAGTGCACTTTCCTATTTGAAGATGCCTGTAGTCTCAATGTTCTGGAGTGTTTTACCTACATGTTGTTCTATATATCTTATGGTTTCATGTCTGATATCGAGGTTTTTAATCCATTTGGATTTTACCTTCATACATTATAAGTTCAATTTTTTGCAAGTGGCTATCCAGTTGTGCCAACACCAGCTGTTGAAGAGGCTTTCTTTGCTCCATTTAGGATTTCTTGCTCCTTTATCTAAAATTAGGTGACTGTATGTCTGAAGAACTTTGAGTATTCAAGCCTATTCCAATGATCTGTGGTCCTGTCTTTATTCCAATTCCATGTTGTTTTGATAACTATTACTTTGTAGTAAAGTTTAAAGTTGGGGAAAGTAATTCCTCCGATATTCTTTTTCCCAATTATTGCTTTAGCTATTCTAGGATGTTTACTGTTCCAAGTGAATTTCAAAAGTGCCGGATCCACTTCTTTGAAGAATGTCATGAGTATCTTTAGAGGGATTTCATTATGTCTGTACAGTGCTTGGGGAAGTATTGCCATTCTGATGATGTTAATCCTGCCAATCCATGAGCAGGGTATGTGCTTACATTTCTGGCGTGTTCCCTCTTATTTCTTGGAGCAGAGTTTTATAGTTTTCTTTGTATAGGTCTTCATATTATTAGTCAAGTTGATTCCAAGATATTTGAGTTTGTGTGCACTATTGTGAATGGGGTTGTTTTCTTAATGTCCATTTCTTCTCTATTATTATTGGTGTATAGAAAGGCCATTGAATTTTGTGTGTTAATTTTGTAACCTGCCACATTGCTCTATGAGTCTATTGTTTCTAGAAGCTTTTTGGTAGAGTCTTTAGGGTTTTCTAATTAGAGTATCATGTCATCTGCAGAGCTTGACTTCTTCCTTTCCTATCTGGATTCCATTAATATCCTTTTCTTGCCTAATCGCTATAGCAAGGATTTCCAGTGCTATGTTGAATAGAAGTGGTGAGAAAGGACAGCCTTGTGTTGTGCCAGAATTTAGAGGAAAGGCTTTTAGTTTTTCTCCACTGTAGACTATATTCGCCTCTGGCTTGTGGTATATGGCCTTAACTATATTGAGAAAGGTTCCTTCCATTCTTATCTTGCTGAGTGTTTTGATCAAGAATGGGTGTTGGACCTTATCAAATGCTTTCTCTGCATCTATTGATATGATCGTGTGATTTTTATTATTTTTGATGTTGTTGATGTTGTGTATTATGTTGATAGATTTACGGATTATAATCCATCCTTGCCTTTCTTGGATGAAACCTACTTGATCATAGTGGATGATCTTCTTAATGAGGCATTGAATCATATTTGCCAAGATTTTGTTGAGGATATTTGCATCTGTGTTCATCAGCGATATTGGCCTGTAATTTTCTTTTGTTGTAGCATCTCTGTCAGTTTTCAGTATCAAGGTTATGTTGGCTTCATAGAAGCTATTTTGAAGTGTTCCTGTTTTTTCGATTTCATGAAAGAGTCTTGCCAGGATTGGTAGTAGTTCCTCTTGATAGGTTTGAAAGATTTCATCTGGGCCTGAGTTTTTGTTTTTGGGCAGACATTTGATTACTATCTTAATTTCCTCAATAGTTATGAGGGTGTTTAGATATGCTACATCCTCTTTGTTCAACCGTGGAAGATTATAAGAGTCCAACAATTTATCCATTTCTCAGGTTCTTATTTTTAGTGGTTTAGAGTTTCTCAAGGTAGTTCCTGATTACCCATTGAATTTCTTCCATATCAGTAGTGATCTCTCCTTTTTCATTCCTAATATGAATTATCAATTCTCTCTCTCTTTCTTTGTTAGTTTTGGCAGTGGTCTATAAATCTTGTTTATTTTTTCAAAGACCCAACTTCTGCTTTCGTTGATCTTTTGGATTATTTTTCGGGTTTCCACTTCATTGATTTCTGCTCAGCTTTGTTATTTCTTTCTGTCTCCCTATTTTTTCTTCCTTTTGTCGAGCACTTTTTTATTCTATGAGCTGTGTCATTAAGCTGTTCAGGTATGCCCCTTCTTTCCTGATGTGTGCTTGCAAAAGCTATAAATTTTCCTCTCAGGACCGCTTTTGTTGTGTCCCACAGGTTCTGATAGCTTGTGTCTCCATTGTCATTTTTTTCTAGGAAGGCTTTGATTTCCTCTTTGATTTCATCTCGGACCCACTGCTTATTCAGTATTAGGCTGCTTAACTTCTAGGTACTAAAGTTTTTATTCTGTGTCCCTTTGTAGTTCACATATAATTTCAGGGCCTTGTGGTCAGCGAAGGTAGCTGCAAAATTTCTATCCTCTTGATATTATGGGAGTATGTTTTATGTGCTAGCATGTATTCTATCCTGGAGTTGTTTCATGTACATTAGAGAAAAATGTAAATACAGAATTTCAAGTCAGTTTCCTCCAATTTTGATATTCAGATGAGCAAGAGTAAGGTTACAATCACAATTGCATTCACAATATTGTTCAAAATATTAAATGTATTTAGTAGATCAAAATATTATAGTTTTACTATGTGCATAAGTAGAAAGCCACTGCAAATAATTTTAATGAAACCAAGGGTAGTTCATTAAATAGCATGCCAATATATTACAACTCTTGGAAACTGTTAAATATATTCCCAGCTTAATCATCCCAGGTGAACTCTTCGATGGGTTGAATATACTGAAACCTTTGCCCGAGAGATAGCACAGTGGTAAGGGATTTGTCTTAGACGCAGAAGGTTGGTGGTTCAAATCCCGGCATCCCATATGGCCCCACGAGCCTGCCAGGAGCAATTTCTGAACATAGAGCCAGGAGTAACCCCTGAGCACTGCTGGGTGTGGCCCAAAAACAAAAAAAAAATTAAAAAGAAAGAAAATATTTTAGCCTTTGAATGGGGGCAATCATATTCTTTGGTCTGCCTAAAGGCAGCTTTGACCTACACCCAATATCATTCTCGGGCATAGAAATAATCCAGCTACATATTGAATTTCATCACGTCACCAAGCCACCAAATTCTTATAAGTCCAATATACCTCCAGATTTCAGAGTCCAGTCAGAGCACAGCGAAACTGACTAGAAAGTTGTGTCAAAGAACATCATGCTCAATGAGTAAAACAATTACAGAAGGCTCAGCTAACTCTAAACAGCTTGGTAAATTCTCAATGACTTTAGTAACAACATTTTCAAATATAATGATTTTCACCAATTAACTATTATTACTTATTTTCTAAAATTCCATGTTCCATTTTGTTGTATCAAGCACTATTAAGTAAATGTACTAAGGAGACTTATTTAGGGAGTGTTTGGGAAATGGGGATACTGGCAAAGGAAAGTTCTCACTGATGATGGAATTTTTATTAGAACATTAAATACCTAAATCACTGTATTGTGAACAATATCATAAATTATAAAAGTAAAAAAGATAGCGGCTGACTGAAGAGATAGTATAGGTGTTAAGAACCTTGTCCTGAAGCACCCAAACCTGGTGCAATTCCAGGCACTATGCATAGTCTCCAAATCCACGAGAAATTTTTCCTAAGTACAGCGCCAGAAGAAATCTTAAATCACCTTGGGTGTGGTTGAAAATGCATGAAAAGAGAAGAAAATCAATGGTGACAATGTAGGCAAATTACATACAATATTTTAAGGTAATCCCTAATATGTGCATAATAGTCAGTTACAAAGAGAGTCTCAGATAGTTGGATAATTTTTATACAATAAATAATAGACCAAACTATAATATTTAATTTTAGGTGACTCTTCTGTTAAAAACTAAAATATCTCTAGGTCATTGACATTGGGCATGATATTATATGAACAATGTATCTTTGCTAATGTATCCAAATTTACTAGAGCATGTATTTAGGAAAGGTCAGTGTTAAAACATAACAAAACTTAATGCCACGATTACCTTAGAATGAGGAGAATTATAATAGTTCATTATATTTTATTAATCTATACAGTGAAGGAAACAAAGGGCAGGAGTTTATTTCTTAAAAATAACATTACTGTACTACTTATATGGAAGAAGTTAGCATCTGGTGTCATCATAAATTAAGAGCTTTCAATGAATGGAGAATGCTAAAGAAAATATCTGTATTTAGAGAATATATATGTATATATGTGTGTGTTTATATATAAGAGGCTTTGAAACTGAAAATAACAAAGGGAAAAAGAGACCTTCCTCAAAAGCCACTTTGGGTGTTTTTTCCACTCTGGAGAAATCAGTGTTCTCTGTTGAGCATATATCTTTTTGCCCAATCCTCCTAGTTTTCCAAATAACTTTGTTTTACTAAAAACAAAAAATAAAAAAGCATAATCTCTAGGAGCTGTAGCAGTATTCCAAAAAATATATATAGTGAATATAACAATACCAGAGGTGGAGAACAAGAAAACAAATGTGCAGATAAAATATTTGAAATAATAATAACTCAGAATTTTCTGAAAGTGCCAGACACCTAACTGTTCTCTGAACTTCAGTTCAGGCAGAGAAGGGTAATGCAAAAATACTACTCTATGCCTATCACATCATCAAACTATAGAATATCAAAGATAAAGATTCTTGAAAGAAACCAGAGTTAAAAAGAAACATACATATAGAAAAACAAAGAATTGTGCCTGACTTCCCCAAAGATACCATGCAAGCAAGAAGAAAGTGAAATAAAATATTTAAACCACTGAGATAAAACATGCCAACCTCAAATTCTGGCTCCTGAAAAAGTATGCTTCAGAAGTGAAGAAGAAATAAAAACTATCTAAAACAGATATTGAGGTACTCTTTTACCAGTAGATATGCCTTCAAACAAATGTTACATGCAGTCCTATAGAAAGAAGGAAAAGAATGTGTCAGAAATTGAAATCTGCACACACAAAATAAAAGTCCATAAAGGGAATAAGTGAATGCAAAATGAAATCTTCCATTTTTAAATTAATTGACAAAATAGCTTATCATTTGTTTGAATGGAATCAACACTACACTTTTCTGTATATATATATTGATTAAGATGTGTGTTTTATTATATATTAGTATATATACCTATATACATGCAAACACATATAGAAAAGAGAGAAATAATGAAATGGATGAGATAAAGAAATTAGGATTAATATATCAGTACATGGATAACATTCTTGTGTAGTTCAATGCTAGTTTCAGGGAATTTACATAATTCATTGTAAGTGCATATTGAAAAGTAGAACAACTACTGAAACAGACTTTTAAGAGTATTGATAAATGCTTAAAGAAATAGAGATAAAACGGGATATCTCTGTGCATAGATTTGTCTTATCAAATAAGAAATAACATAGCAATAAAAGAAATATGGTAGTGAGATATAATAGCCTATTATTAGAAAATATTGAACATATGTTTATAAAATAAACAAATATACTGGAAAATAGAAATTAAGACATAGCAGATAGTACATATATTTGTAAGAGAAGTAAGGGTATTTAATATCGTAACAAATTCCTAGAATTAATTATTATCTAATAGAGGGAATATTGTTAAGTAGATAGAGCTAGAAAAGCAGTTATTCAACTCATCAATTGCATTGCTGGTAAGACAAAATGCAATTGTACAATAAAGTTTGAATGTAAATCCTTTGCCAATCAAATATTCAGAACTTAAATGTAGTCATGAAAGGATCACAAAAATATGGATCAACCAAATAACTGTCTTATACTTTTTCTTTTGCATTTTAATTTAGGAATTTATTATTTTATACGCAAGTCTAAAATAAACTGTTCTTACTCTGAAAAGATGGAATATCAAGAATCTCACTTTTAGGTTACGGAGCCAGTGAAAAATGATTAACATTGTAATACTATTTCCTGTTTTTTTTTTTCTTTCATAATGCCTTGACTCTGTGAGCACTGCAGAAAAGGTCTTTCTCTCACCCATGTCCAGTATTTGAAGCACAACTGGAGACTGACTTGAAAATTACCTGGAGGGGCCATGGCCTAAGCAGTGCCAGAAGTGGATGATCGTTATTTCAAAAATAAAGAACAATAAAGAATAAAAAAATTTTAATATTGCCATACATATATTCTTGCTGTGCCAAAAGAGATATTCTTATGTTTTAAATATTTTGATGCATTTTTCTGGAATATTCACATTGAGTTTAGGTGTTTATGGGTCAAACACACTGTGCTCAGGGCTTATACATGCCTCTGTACTCAGGGATCACTTGTAGTGGTACTCAGAAAGTCTATGTGCTGCCAGACATTGAACATGGTTTACTGCACTCAAGGCAAGGCCAGAAACTCCTCAATTCTGTATTTTGGCTCCACTTAATACATTGAGAAAATCAAGGATTCACATTTTTACTTCTGATGGCCCTACTGAGTGAGAAAAGATACATTGTTTCTGAATAAACGGTTAGACACATATTTGTGCACTTATGACTACTGGTTAACATACTACTAAATTTTTTCCATCTTACTAAAGTCTTCCTTTCCAATAAACATAACTTCAGTGGTGGGCCAGTAAAATGAAGGGAGTGATGGAGAAAGAAAACAAGCTGGGAAGCAGGGAAAAAAAAGTAGTCCCAAGATTTGGATTCTTATCCAATTGGAACTTAGTCTTAAGTGAAAGAAAAAAGAAACAAGACATAATGTTAATCCTTCCTTTTCTCTTCATATTAATTAAATAAAATAAGAAAACCAGGACGGAATGGAAAATTCTGAGTATCGATTGTTATTCTGATTTTATAGTACAGTAGGTGCATTTTGTGTGCTAATCTCTATCAAATTCCAAAGAAGATGAGTAAGTGTCATACTGTGACATAAGGCACCTCCATTTAAGGGGAATTTAGCAGACCCAGCAGATGTGTTCCTGTATTTACCTTGATCAGAGTTCTGATAATTCCCTAAGAAATATTTGTCCAGCAGGCCCGTTATGGATGGTTTTTGCCCTTACGTGGATTACTGGCAGTATTTTTGAAATCCATGCCATGGTACTGACATTACATTTCTGTCATATTTGGCTATCTCTCCTTTGCAAAACCACAGGCCAAAAAATGTCTCAGTCAAACACTTTTGCTCAGAAAAATTCCAGCACCAAAGATTACAAACAAAGACCTTGCCCTCTGGCCAACAAATGTACATCTTTGTTTGTTTTGGTTTTTGGGTCATGCCCTGCAGCACCTGGGGGTTACTCTTGGCTCTACACTCAGAAACTTTTCCTCGCAGGCTCGGGGACCATATGTGATGCCAGTATTTAAACCACAGTCCTTCTGCTTGCAAGGCAAATGCCCTACCTCCATGTTATCTCTCTAGTCCCAAAATTTACATCTTCAAGTCAAGTAAGTCAGCTAACTTGCAAAACCTGTCTTTCTGATTTTATCTTCTAAATAGTAAAGGAACATTTTCTACCTTCACTCATAGCTTATAGAAACTGCCATCCAGGCCCAGGCCCCAAATTGCAGCAAAGTGAATTCTTCATCTCTAGTTATAAGATCCTCCTTTCTAATACAGATACACCCCTTCCCTTCTTTTCATTATGCTACTTCCTCCTTCCTAGGTCAGGACTTCTTAGGAAGATCTTTTTCACCTGAACTGCCTAATTTGATATGTATATTTTAGCAGGGCTTGCTGTTAATATTTTTGTTTTTCTATGACTCCTGCCTTTTGTCAATGCAGAAATTCCTTTCATGCCTAAGACTTGTCCTGTCCTGTATATATACTGCCAACATAGAAGATTAAATTTGTCTCACGTCTGCCAGAAGATGCCATTCCCCATATATAATGCTTACGTGTGGCCATCATCTATTTCATATTTCTCCATTTGTTTATTGTTTCACCTACTTTCCTCTTATGAAGGATATTTCCCCCACTAGAGTTGCTGAGATGCAAGATGCTTACAGCAAATAAGTGACCCCAGTATGGAGGATAACCCCCTTTAACCAATTATTATGGTATAATGTATGGCATACAGAAGATGGCTAATGAGTAGCTACTCAATACATATTAGCAATAAATGTAATGTTAAACACGAGGGACAAAGAGCACAGAAAACTGTGTAGCATACTTTGGCATATCAATTAGAAAGGATAAAAGATTCTGGGCTTCTCAAAGATGTGCAATGTCTTCTGTGTTTCAACCAGACTGAGTTGCTTTATGTCTTGTGACTCTATTCATGGAAACTTTAATATTTCCAAATGTTTATCAATATTTCTGTATTCAGAACATTATATCACTAATATCACCTGCTGCCTGCAAGTTTTGTGTGCATCATTGAACTTTAATTCTTTCAAAACAATGCAGTGGAAGATTGAATACATTTTATATCCTGTGAGAAGTCAGAGTAGTGCTATGGATTAAATAAAGTAAGATAGGATTAAAATCTAGAATGACTGCTTGGGATATCTGACCAACTATAATATACCTTCACAAAAGGAACAGTAGAAACAGCTTTCACTGAATGATCTTACACATTCTTTAGTAAGTTGTGCTAATTTATCATAAATATCCAAGGCAAAGGACGATAATTTCTGCTTTTGAATTTGGAAATCTGCCATATACCTAAAATTAAACTCTTAATTTTTCATTTACGTATTGATTTCCTTTAATAGCAAAACTCTTTTTGAGTTCTTATGGGGCTAGAACAATAGTATGGCAGGTAGGTGCTGCCATGCATTTGTTGGACCTGGGTTCAATCCTCAGTACCCTAGTTGTTCCTCATAGCACTGTCAAGCATGAACCCTGAGTACAGAAATAATAGAGAACACCGAAAACTGATGGGTATGGCCTAAAATTCACTCCCAAATCCTTTTAATTCCTATATAATTATTTAATATGCTTAGGTATTAAATCAGAGATATTTTTTATTATTTTTTGAGGCTACATCTAGTGATATTCAGGCTTATTTTTGCATCTATGCTGTGATTTTACACGTGGCGGTGCTGGGACATATGCAATGCTGGGATTAAATGAGGGTTGACAAAACAATTAATTCCTGTATTATTTTTAACCCTGATTGAGCTATTTTAATGTGATTCTTTAAATTGTGTCTTATATGACTACATATGTATGTATATATAGGCATGAATCTCTATATTATATAATTTTAAATTTAACAGTAAGTCATTGTTAAGTAAAGCATTATTTGTATTATAAAATATGATATAATTGCACCTCACATTCATCAGACTATCAGTATTTCTTCAGCACTGTTCCTAGGTTTCTATTCATTCTCCTAAGTCCGACATACACATACACCTTATTTCTACAGGAAGAACTCAGAGTTTGCATTGATTGGCTATTACCTATTCCATTTCTTTACGAATGAGCTCAACTTGTATTTGTCCTTATTTCTATGAATTAATTTGCTCCACTTCCTATCTCCCTATTATACACATGTTAGAGTAAACTGAAAGATTTTGTCTTTTCTCATAGCCATTTTGTATTCCTTTCTTTTTTTTATGGTTTTTGGGTCACACCCAGCAGTGCTCAGGGGTTACTCCTGGCTCCATGCTCAGAAATTGCTCCTGGCAGGCATGGGAGCCCATATGGGGCACCGGGATTCGAACTGATGAACTTTTGCATTAAAGGCAAACGCCTTACCTCCATGCTATCTCCCGGGCCCCTGTATTCCTTTCTGTGTATATACCATGATATATTTATCTACTTCTCAGTTCTTGGGAATTTGAGTTGCTTCCAGATCTTGGATATTGTAAATAGTTCTTCAATTAGCATAGAACTTTATATATATATTTTTTCTAATTGATGTATTTATATCATTCAAATAGTTGGTAATGAATTGAGTTACTGGGTTCCATAGGGATTCTATTTTTATTTTTTGAAGTTTCCATACTACTTAATATACAAGCTTAATCAGATGACATTTTTACTCACAGGAAATGAGTTTCTTTTTCACCACATTCCTTCCAACAGTGTTCCTGGATTGTTGATATATGGCATTTTATCTGATTTGAAGCAATATCTATTTTTTACTGTTATAAGCAGTGATGATGAAATTTTTGGGGGGAGGGCATCTATACCTTCTATGTATTTTGTTCTTTTTGGTGCCAGTATGTTAGTGCCCTATGAGATAACCCAAACATCACTGAGAGTCAAAGACCACCTCTGATAAGGTAACATGCAAAAGAGAGTTTATTCCGTCTAGTTGGGGCCAAGATCATGAAAGAAAAAGGTCCTGCATGAAACAAGCAGACTACTTGTATAGGGTTAGCAGGTTTTAGCTGGCTAAGTATTTCATTGGTTAATACAAAGAGTTTAAGTTTCTCACAGGCCTAGCCTCCCTTAATCTGAACTGATAGCATTAAGGCCTAAAAACAGAATGGCCTTTCTGACCAGGAGACCTTGACTATTTCTATGATACAAACTAACATCTAATTTTCTCTGATTTTGGCCTGGGAATGCAAGGGGAGCATTATCTGAGAAAGGAGGAGAGAAGCAGTGAGTAAGCTTTAGCTTCCACAGGCTCTGGGGTCCAACAATTATAAGTGAGATAATTATAAATTTAACAAAGGGATACTATTTTTTCTGAAAAATATTTAATGAAAAACATTAAAGAAGGTATATATAAATTTTAAGGCTCAATCCTGGCTCTTTGTTTAGGCATTACTTTTTTTTTTTAATTTTTTAATTTTTTTAATTTTTTATTTTAACACCTTGATTACATACATAGTTGTGTTTGGGTTTCAGTCATGTATAGAACACCACCCATCACCAGTGCAACGTTCCCATCACCATTGTCCCAAATCTCCCACCTCCCCAACCACCCCCCGCCTGTACCTGGACAGGCTCTCCATTTCCCTCATAGGTTCTCATTTTTAGGACAGTTCAAAATGCAGTTATTTCTCTAACTAAGCTCACCACTTTTTGTGGTGAGCTTCCTGGGGTGAGCTGGAACTTCCAGCTCCTTACTCTTTTGTGTCTGAAAATTATTATTGTTGCAGGAATGTCTTTCCTTCTCCTTAAAACCCATAGATGAGTGATACCATTCTGCGTTTTTCTCTCTCTCTCTCTGACTTATTTCACTGAGCATGATAGATTCCATGTACATCCATGTGTAGGAAAATTTCATGACTTCATCTCTCCTGACAGCTGCATAATATTCCATTG
>PVKC010045889.1:0-11333 GCA_004027635.1 Crocidura indochinensis | reverse complement strand
ATTCAAACCGATGACCTTTTGCATGAAAGGCAAACACCTTACCTCCATGCTATCTCCCGGGCCCCAGATTCTTACTTCTAATTGAGAAACACTGGGGGAAGGAGATATAAGAATTCCAGCTTAAGTAGAGATGGGTCATTGGTCTTGTTGAGGTTGATATTGGCAGTTGTATTGATAGTTGCAGTTTGGAAGATGGCTGGATTTTTTGAATGTCTTTGCTTTAAGGACACTGGCCTCCACAGTTTTCTCTATTAAACCCTTTATGAGAACAAATGCTGTCTGACTGGAGTTGTTCCTGAGCAGCAATACAAGGGAGACAAATTCATTACTGTCACCCACCTTATCAAAATTGCTTTGATTATTTAGGAAATTTTATGGTTTCATACAAATTTTAATGTTTATTCTAGTTCCTTGTAGCATACCATTAAGTTATTTTGGTTCTGTATAACAAATTAGATAAGATGGTCATTTTAACAGTGTTAATTTTCCCAATTCCTGTGTATATAGTGCCATATAGTTGTCCATGTTCAATTTTTATGGTTCTTTATTCAGTTGAATTCTAAATCCTTTATTTTTTATGATGGGATTGCTTTCTTTGCTTTCTTCTTTCTCTTTTAGGTATTTTTTTTACAACAAGACATAGGTTTTGTTTTACCATTCTGCTTCACCCACCCAGGTTAGAGCACATTACTGTAACTGTGTAACTACTTGACTGGGATATGGGTGCCCAGGTTTTGGTCAAATATAACTATGCATAAAAATGAAGATTTTTAGGGATAAGATTAACATTTGAATTGGTGTACTGAGCACTTCGCATTCACCTTCTCTTCTCTTCTGTGCTTCATTCTTGATAGTCTGAATAGAAACAAGACGTTGACCTTACTCTAGTGAGACAATTATCCTTGCCCAAGAGTCTTCAAACTAGAATAAATGCTTCATCCTAGGATCTGTGCAAAAAGCAAGATCTTTAATTACAGAGGACTGAATTAGATAACCACAATTGAGCAGAACATTTTCTGACACCAGAACAGGTTCAGAGCCTGTATTTTTATTTTTATTTATTTATTTATTTATTTTGGTTTTTGGGCCACACTCGGTGTTGCACAGGGGTTACTCCTTGATATGCACTCAGAAATCTCTCTTGGCAGGCTCAGTGGACTATATAAGACACCGGAAATTGAACCAAGGTCCGTCCTGGGTGAGCCGCGTGCAAGGCAAGTGCTCTACCACTGTGCTATTGCTCTGGCCCCCACTGTATGATTTTTTTTTTTGATAAATTATTTGACCTCTCTATCTCTATATAATATAATTTGTGAGGCATGACAAAAAGCACTCTTTGATATTTATTAATTTCTTGATATTATAAATGACTATAAAATAAACAGGGGATTAAAAATGATTTCATTAAAGGGTTATGAGTTCCAACATGAATATTGATGAATCTTTTGTACCATTCTTCTGGGAAAGCTTTGGATTATTTTCATTCCACTATACCAAAATCCAACCGTACTGATCTTTTCTGGTAACAGTTCTGTTATGACATACATAATCCAGAGCCTGTAGTTGGTCTCATTACAATATGCTTCAATGCTGGAAACATCCTGTATCTCTTAGGCCAAGGGAATTTCTTTTCTAATTTTCCTAATACTTGATGTGCCTATGCAAAACAAAACAACTTGCCATACCAGCCCCCCTCCTTTTTTAAAAAATTTATATTTATAGCTTCTAGACAGGGGTTCCTGCCTGCTTGCTTTCTTTCTTTCTTTCTTTCTTTCTTTCTTTCTTTCTTTCTTTCTTTCTTTCTTTCTTTCTTTCTTTCTTTCTTTCTTTCTTTCTTTCTTTCTTTCTTTCTTTCTTTCTTTCTTTCTTTCTTTCTTTCTTTCTTTCTTTCTTTCTTTCTTTCTTTCTTTCTTTCTTTCTTTCTTTCTTTTGAATCAGAACCATAGAACATGAATCATCTTGTTCTGCCTCATATTTCTGTCTTCCTACAAACTGAGAAAAAAAGTGGATGGTACCAAGGGAAAAACAGACTCATGGGCATTGAATGGAAATAAAAAATGATCAGACCTAAATACCCAACCCAATGTTAATGACAATAGAATAAAGAGACCCAAACCACAACAAGCTATACACAAAAGGAGCCTGTTACACTAGTAATCCAGGGAATTAAAGTGGAGGTATAAGATACATGCTGGGAAGAATGGTGGAGGGAGATCAATACTGGTGGTGGGAATTGCCCTAATTGTCACTATGTGGCTTAATATAACTGTGAAAGACTTGTAATTCACATTGGTCTCAATAAAAAATTTAAAAAAATATTTCTTCGTACAATTATATGGTGATAAAATTATAGATAAAACATTTAAAGGAAATTTGCGAACATTGTATATTCCAGAAGGTCTTATGTCATTGTTGATTCTTTTTTTTTTTTTTGAAGTTGATTCTTTTTGTTGGGTTCTATGATAATTTCACATCTAATTTTGGGAAATCAGTATTAAAATTATGCATTGTAAACAGCCATGTGGTACACGAATTTGAGATACTACAAAGCTGAGTTGATGAGCTCATATGGCGACAACATAGTTTACAAGGGCCTTTAGAAGGACCCAGTGCTAGACAGGGGTTCCTCAGATATGAGGCCAATATCCATGAATTTTTCCTGCTAGTTGAGCCTCTTTTTCGAGAGTTAGAGGAGTCTATGGTGCTTGCCCTTTGCACATACATGGTAGAAAGTATTAGATTGTGGGAATGGCTGCCAGAGACTTTTGGAGATGTCATTCATTCACAAAACTGTCATACACAAAGTGTTTGGTGGGTAGGAGTCTCTGTAGAGATTAGTAGAAAAGCAGTGAATTTGGGCTATTGGTGTGGCTGCAGTTGTGGGATATGTATTTAGCAGTTGAGGCTTCCTAGGTGCTCCAGAGCAATCATCTGTGAGGCCGATATATTCACAAACTTAAATGGTTTGCCTCTCTAGAGAGTTAAATGAGTCTATTTTACTGACTTAGGGCAGATATAGTGGAGGCTATACATAATGGGCATGGCTGCAGGGGATTTCAGAAGTACAGAGGCCTGGGAGGGAGGCTAGCCGCCCATTCCAAAAAGACTCCAGAAGGACTCCAGAGATCTCAATCTCAAAGCCTGAAGATTTGGGTAATTAGATGTCTGCAGAGATCAGAGGAAAAGTGGTGAAGTTGGACTTTTGCTGTTGTGGGGTATGTGTGTACAGCTCCTGAGGATTCTGCTGGGTTGGGAATTTGCAGTCTCCTCCTCCCCACCCAGGAGGATCTCCTTAGGATTACAGAAGAAAAATGGAAACCTTTTTCCTTCTAGGCTTTTCTAACTAAAAGGATGTGGGAGAGTATTTCTTTATTATGTTTCAAGGAAGTAGGCCATTAAAATGGGGTATGGGACTGAGATTATTATCTTCTTGTTTTCGATTATCTGCAGTATCTAAGATTATCAGTTATCATCTTCACTACTCTTTTAACATTACATACCAATGATTCCCTTTCTTTAGTTCAGTGGTTCTCAAATAGTGGGGTGCACCCCCCCCCAGGGGAAGAGAAAGGCTCTGTAAAGGGAGTGGCTGGCGTTTGACCTCAGCAAACATTGTCATAACAAGCTAAGCCACGTGTTTATGTCTCTATATGTCTCTGGAGCTGAGAGTTGCTGTGTCCTGCTTTAAACCCACTTCAAAAAGCTATGCTTTGCAAAATGTGCTCATTGTAGCCATTAATCCAGACATCACCTGATAAAAAAATCGGCTCAAACTATTTTATATATTTTTGTTTTGCAGATTAAAGTTTTCTTAAAATAAAGATACTATTTGCAGTCATGTGGGGCCGGGGGGTGCGAAAAATGTTTCCTTCTTTCTAGGGGGCATGACAGGAAATAATTGAGACGCACTGCTTTAGGCCAATATTCTAATCATCCCTACCTGTTCACCTTTTTTCCCTATCAAATGAGAAATCTGCTTTACCATTGACTCATATCCTTAACCCCTTTTTAATTTATATTAGAAAAGGAGGACTTTTATTAGAAAAATGAAAGAGGCATATATAATTATAGCAATTACCTGCTTCTTAGATGATAGGGAATTGGATGGATGTAGTAACCAACATTGGAAAAGATGTTTCACTGGAAACCTTTTTTATAGATTTTTTGGTGTTTTTTTTTGTTTTGTTTTGTTTTTCGGGCCACACCCGTTTGATGCTCAGGGGTTACTCCTGCTAAGCACTCAGAAATTGTCCCTGGCTTGGGGGGACCATATGGGATGCTGGGGGATCGAACCACGGTCCTTCCTTGGCTAGCACTTGCAAGGCAGACATCTTACCTCTAGCGCCACCTCACCGGCCCCAAAGATAATTTTTTTAATTGAAAAAGAGCAAGGGATGGAAAAGCTATTAGAGCATAATTCACATTTAAATTCCTCAGTTTACCCTGTAAAGTTATATTCATTGTTTTTATTTATGACTCCAAGCTACAAATCTCTTAGCCTTGCTACTTTGAACTGAATTTAGCAAGTTAAAAGCTAGAATCTAGGAAGTTGTGTATGCATTGTTTTAATTAATATAGTTCTATTTTTTGAGCAAGGTGAGTTACATTATTAATACAGGTAGTGTCTAGCTTGTAGACAAGTTACGTTATAAAAATTTAGCTTACATGTTCACTAAAACTGATTAGCATGGTAAATTCTATGACTTTTTATAAAAACTTTCAAAAATCCAATTTGATTATTCATGTATAGAAACAAATGTTTTAAATATGGACTTGCAGTTATAGTTGTTAGTCCTCAACCATATGATTAAAATGGATTGTAAATGTTTGTTCAAGAAAGTTTTGTATAATGGTAATAAAAATAAAAATAATAAATAAATATATAATTATCTCCCTCTTTCTTTCACTCCCTTTGTTATTATAAGGACTGTAGGCTATACATGCTTGGTTGTGGTGCTCACCTACTTGGTTGTCATGCTCTTTATGTATTGCATATCTAGTTCTAAGATTCATCTGAAGCTACACTTTTAGTTTTTATCCTTCACACTTGCTCACCAGAGGTCACACTATTTATTATACTGAAACACAGTCTAATAGTAGTGTTCACCAATTGTTACTGTGATGTTCACACTCATAATTGCAATGTTAACACAATATTTTTGTGGTAGTGCTTGCTCAGAGATTGAACGCAGTGCGAGCACATACACTTAATTATGCATGAAAGAGCACATACCTTATTGTGCCAAAGGTCACAGATGGCCAAGTCATGATGATTGTGTTAATGAATGTAGGTGACACCAAGAATAAAACTCACAGCCTGAAACTTACAGCAATATCCAGACTCTAATAAATGATTAAAGGGTGGAGTGGCTCTTTCAATAAGTTCTCAAGTGCCACTCTTGATAGTGTATATGAGGACCACTAATAAACAATTGACTGCACAATTAAATTCTGGGACCTAATGATGCTACGTTAGTTAGATTTGTTAGTTCCAGAGTAACCCCAGTGGTGTGTGTGGCCTCCAGGATTATACTTACCAGAATACTAAATGGATCAATCATGTGGTGCTGAGAATCAAACTGAGGTGTCTGTCACTCATGTAAGGCTTAAGTTTTAGTCCGATACTATCACCATGACAATTACGTCATTTTTAAAAGCTTTTTGTCAGAATATCAAATGACTACCAGTTGACATTTTTGGAAGATGAAGAGCTCTCATTATATACAATATTTGAAAGCATGCCAAAAAAAAAAAAAAAACCCTCAGTGGCTCTTACAGAGAATTGTATGAGTTAAGTGATTTTTATGGACTGCTCTTGCTGATGGAAAGAGAAGCTACCTTCTGGACACTCCAATGTTTGGCAGAGTTAGTAGGGAATACTGGCTTGAAAGAGGAAGTTGGAAACTAGACAGACAGGAAACAGAAGGCACACTGCTAATGAAGGAGAGTTGACAGAAACTAGAGATGGATAGAAGCAATCTTTTACAGTAACATTTTCTAAGATATGAGCGGAGACTACAGAAGGTGCATCAGAGTAGTAAACTGCTTCAGGAATTTGAAGTTGGGTAAGCAAAACATTGATTTTGGACTATAAAGATTATATTACACATTACATAGATATGTCTTAATTCACCTACCTTTTCTCCTTTCTTTTATTCACTCATAAATTTCGACAACATTCATTTTAAAAACCTTGATAGAAGAAAAAAAATGTAAATGCATTCTTTGCAGGAATTTATTTAGCTGTTATTTTTGGAGCCACACCTGGCAGTGCCCAGAGGTTAGTCCTGATTTTGTGCTCAGAAATCGCCCTTGGCAGGTTTGGCCGACTCTATGGAATGCCAGAAATTGAACACTGGTCCAGGTCATCCACGTGCAAGGCAAATGCCCTATGTGCTATTTGCTTTGACTCCAGTAGAAGAAAATTAGCCTGACTGTAAAGGACAGGAAATGAATAGGGATCACTGGAAAACAGAGAATCATGAGGCTTATGGATTATGTACCCGACACTGTGTTAAATGATTTTATATTAACATGATAGATTTTTATGAAGTATTTTTATATTAAGGAATGATGGGTATATACAATTATATTTATCTCAGGTATACAAATGCTTCCATATTTGCACATATTGCAATTTTTACAATGTGATCACAATAAATCTAGTTAACATTCATTATAATACATAATTACACTTTTTCTTGTAATGAGATCTTAAAAGTGTACTGTCTATAACTTTCAAATATGAAATTCAATATTATTGACTATATTTACCACACTGTATATTTCATTCCTTTGATTTAATTATGTAATACGTTTGTACCCCTTGATTCCCTTTATTCACTTTACAGACAAAATCTTTCAATCTGTTCTGTGAGGTATTTTTAAATTTTAGATACCATGATTACAATTTACAATATTGATAATGAAAGGGTTCCATGCACCCAACATTCTAACAACAGACCCTCCAACTCCACCACATTATCTGTTTTCCTCCATCATTGTTTCAGGGTCTCCTCTCAGTCTTCCAAGGGTACCCTTCACCCTGTTTTTGTTTTACTTCTCAGATTTGCACATATATCTACAGTCATTTGGTATGGTCTTTCCATGTCTGACTTATTTCACTTTGCATAATTCCCTTCAAAAAGTTCCATCATTATTTGCAAGTGGCATAATTTCACCATTTATGGTTGATTAATTTTCCTGTGTACAAGTGATATTTTCTTATTCAGTCTTACATTTGAAGGTATGTGTATTCTTTGGCCTTACTATGTCTTATTCAATTTAGTGTTTTTCTTTTCTTTTTTTTCTTTTTTAAAATCAAAACCCAAAAATACAAAATGGGATTTCTGGATGATATGGTTGTTCTATATGAAAATAATTTCTGTTCTAGTTTTCTGATAACTTTATCAATTTGCATCCTCATTAACAGAGAATAATGCTTTTTCTTTCCTCCACATCTTCACCATCACTTGCATTTTCTTTTCTTTATAACAAGTAGATATTTTATTATCTAATTTTCACCAGAGAAGAAACTGATATATAGCAAGGCTAAATTGACATGAATGAAATTAATAATAGCATAAATGGCATTTGATTAGCAGTTCATAAACAGTTAGCAGATATTTTATATGCCATTTCTTTTTTATTATCATCCCTTTGTGTGATAGAAATCTTAAGTATTATTATTATCAATTCACAGGTTTACACAAAATTGAGAAACTTGACTGATACAGCAGACTCTCTTAGGCAATGGGACATAATGGTGAATCAGATAGATCAAGGTCATTACCCATAGGGATTTACTTTCTAGTGGGATCAAAGAGCAATGAATGCATAATTAAATGATGTAATAAATTGCTAAGGTGCTGTGTATTATGAAGTTTTACAAACAAAATAAAATGAGGCAGAGGGTTTGGTGTAGTGGACTGGACATTTCTTTTTTGTTTTGTTTGCTAGCCATATCCAGTTGTGTTCAGGGATTACTCCTGGTTCTGCACACAAGAATCAGTCCTGGTGGACTTGAGGGACAATATAAGATTGTAAGACAGATACCCTACTCACTGTACTATTACTCTGGCCCAAAGGAGGGCACTTTGAAGAAGGCAATTGAGGAGGATGAGAAGTTAAGAAAATGATTGACCTATCTCTAGGGGGAAATGAATGAGACCTGCATAACAGAAGCACTAATGTACTATTTGAAGGAAAAATATTTCAAACCAATAAGCAATAAATTTAATGACTATTATAAGAATACAGTGTCATGTTCAAGGGCTGCCAAATCCAAAGGTGGGAGAATAAAAATAAAGAGATGGGCGAGTTTTTAATCCTTAGGGCCCTCTACTGTGTGGTAAGCTATTTGGTTCTTATTCTATGGCTGCCCAGGAGTTACTACAGTTTTAAGTAGGTTTTCAATGTTTATGCATATATGTGGAAGGTAAGGTGGATTCTGCTGAAATTGTCTGATTTACATTTAAAAATAATTCCAATTTTAGAATACACTGCTGTGAGTTGGTACGGCAAGACTGAATTTGATAATGTTAACTTTGGAGATTCAAAGAAGTAGTGTAATTATTTAAACAGTTTAGAGGTAGAGCCATTCGTACTAATTGGTGAGCTGGCAAAACATTACAGAGGCAGACAGTTTATTCTAAATGTTTAAGAGATAGATTGTTGAAGATCTCCACATTGCCATTTATTATATAAAGTTGAATGAGTTTTACAAGCACTTTGTTCCTCACTTATCTCATCAGTAAATAAGAAATAAATAATTGTAATAATCTACTAGTGGTGTATTTTTAATTTTTAATACATTATTTAAATTATGGTTACAAAGTTGTTGAGTTTATTTTACATTTATGAAGTTGTTCATTGAGTTTCAGTTATATAATGTAGAACACCTATCCATTCCCCAGTTCACACTTTCCGACACCAATGCCCCCTGGTTTTTTTTTTCCATACTCTTCCTTACCCTCTCCCCTGCCTATCTCTGTGGCAGATATTATCACCACCACCTCGTTCTCCCATTTTTTCCTTTAGGCACTGTGATTTGTAATATCATTACAAATGATGGGATATCATGCATATCACTTTATCTCCTTTTCAGTATCCTGTTCTTTCTCAGAGATATTTCCAACTGTCATTGTCATAGTAGTCCTGTCTATTTAGTCACACTATTTGTTTTTTTTGTTTGTTTGTTTGTTTTTGTTTTTGGGTCACACCTGGCAGCGCTCAGAGGTTACTCCTGGCTCTATGCTCAAAAATTGCTCCTGGCACACTTGGAGAACCATATGGGATGCCGGGATTCGAACCACCGTCCCTCTGCATCTAAGGCAAATGCCTTACCAGCCCCATTTTATTTTTTTTGGTTTTTCGTTTTTGTTTGCTTGTTTTGTTTATGGTAGTCATACTATTTGTGGCAAGCTTTCTACTATGTATTAACCTCTTGGCCCTGGCCTCTATTATCTTTGGATATTATAACAAACATAATGCAGAAAAGCCCTCTGAATTCCTGTGTTCCTTGCAGCACTATTCACAATAGCCAGAATCTGGAAACAGCCCAAGTACCCAAGACTAGCTGAGTGGATAAGGAAACTGTGGGACATCTACACAATGGAATATTACACAACTGTTAGTAAAAAGAAGTCATGTGATTTGCTTATACATGGGTGGATATGGAGAGTATTACCCTGAGTGAAATGAAGCAGAAGGAGATGAATAAATATCAAATATTTGCACTCATTTGTGAAAAATCATGGGGTATTTTTATGAGGAAATAATTTAATATGGCTACATGTTTTTTAATGTTATCTACTTTTAAATCTATTGTTGATTATTAATAACAAAGAAATCAAGATGACTAACACACTTTTGAACTTATCAAATGGTATGATGGACATATCACATAATCTAGGGTTTTAATTAATAGGGTTAATTTAAGTTTAGCTATTACAAATTTATTTTTGTCCACAATAAGTATAAATAAAATTATATAACCAGGATCATTCAGGAAGACTTAAAAGTATATCTTCATATGAGATTTAAAATTCTGAAATATTCTTTGAAAGACAGAATAATTGAGTTATCATGATCTCAAACTGTGCAGTCTGAATTCTAGCTCTGCTGTTTGCTAACTCTGTGACATTAGGTAAGTGTCTCAAGCTATTTTGCCTCATTTTAATTATGTGAAACTAGGAATATGATTTACTAAAGAACTTAGAACAGTGCTTTACATATAAAATATAGAATATGATACAAAGAGTCTTTTGCTGTATCTATAACTTTTCAATCTTGCATTTGGCTATACAAATAAGAGATTCAAGATGCTTAATGAGGAAAGAATTTTTAGGATTTTGGTAAATTGGATGTGGAGAGTAATTGTGAAGAGTCATAGTGATTCTGTGGGTTTAAGCTAAAATAAAGCTATTGAAAGTGGAAATGGGATTGATGAGTTAAGTTTTAAAAGTATTAACTCTGGAAGTAATTAAGAGAAAATGTCCAGGATTTAGTTTAAAATGTAGGAACTTGAACTCAAAAAAGTTCAAGACTCAGTATATAAATACAGAATTATCTGAAGTGGTGATAATTAAAGCTATCAAAGTGAATGAGTTTAGTGAAGGATAGATGGATAGAAAGTGGAATAAATATAAAGCCAAGAGCCTATGAGAGGATTTCTATTTCTAAAAGACTAGCTTAGATCAGTGTTTCTCAACCTCCTCAGATTCAGATCTCTTTGCAACCTTATTTACTGCTCACGCTGCACCCACTTCAGTCCTATCAGTTGGCCTTCTAGTCTCATGCTGTGTCCCCCCACCTCCACTTATTCTATTTTTGTCTTTGTCCCCTTGGGATATTTTGGCAGTCTAAAGGAAGAGCCATATGAACCCCAGCTAAGAAGCAATGTGTTTGATGGTAGAGTATATAATCTAAACATGAAGATAGGAAATCTTGAAGAAATACAAAAGGAAAGTGGGAGAGCTATAAGTCAATTGAAATTTTCTATTAAAAATACTTAGAATTCTGGGGCTGGAGCAATACTATATAGCAGGTAGGGCATTTGCCTTGCATGGGGCTGACCAGGGTTTGATCCCTGATCCGCAGCCATTCCATATAATCCCCGGAGCATGCCAGGAATAATTTCTTAGTGTAGAGCCAGGAGTACCTCTGACCTGGTTGTGGCCTGAAAACAAAACAAAACAAAACAAAAACCATCACTACCACCACCACCAATAACAACAGAGAATTTTCTGGAAAGTTATTTTGATGTACATTTCCCTAATCATGCATGATGATGGGCACTTTTTCATGTCTATAGGTCATAAATATATATATAT
>PVKC010045888.1:0-11327 GCA_004027635.1 Crocidura indochinensis | reverse complement strand
CATTCACTTCAAGGATGGAAATGAAAAACCCTGCCAGACACTAAGCTCTGGGGCAGTGTCATAATTAACATGTGCAACTGAAAGTCCAAATATCAATGGATAAATCTTGACTTTGGGCTCTGAGGCTTGACAGGAAACCCAGCACTTACTTTGTTGGTTCTGGAGTAGAAACTGGCTTATCTAAGGCTGGTTTAATGTTTTATTTGAGTAATGGACCTTGCAAATGAGTACCCCTGCGGCCTGAAATACATAGCTTTTCAAGGACACACCAGTTTTCAATTCAAAAGATGATGCAGGATAAAAATCCCCAAGGGAAGCTTTGATTTCTGTACATTTCAGGTACAGTTATGTTTTATTCCAGCTTAGAATAGGGTGCAAGATAACGGTGAGGTTTGAGTCTGAGCTGACAGCTTGATGAGGAAATGGGGCAGAAAACAGATCCATGCACAGGAAGGGAGGAAGATCTTTTAGGAGAAGAAGAAAAGGTGGCTCTAATCCTCCAACACCTATTGGCACTGTGTCCCAGCTCATGGGGATGGAGACTGAAATCCACAGATCTGCCAGATCTTAAATCCTTTTCATGCCCTCTGTACTTGTCTTCACAACTGTTGGTCCACAGTTAGTGAGAATCTTCATGGTCACACTGATTTATACTGGTGAGTCCTGTTTACTCATATAGACTGGTGTCAGGTCCCAGAGACACACCAGATACCAACATTCAGCTTCAGTCCCTGATCTCTCATGGGAAGGGAAAGATGACTGAAATAGGGAGATTGGAATTTATTCCTGGCTCTGCCCTGGAAGCTCAGATCCTGGACCAATAGATGTTCCTTTTTCTCAATTACCCAGCACATGTTAGACCCTCACTCAACACCCAGCAGTTTTTCCTGGTAATCACTTCAGAGACAGACCCCTTAATGCATGTTGAAGGTGGAAGGAAAATGCCCTGCCTGCTGGGGATGAGAACAAGGGAAGGGCAGCATTGGCAGCCACTTCTTTCTTGCCAGCACACTCTATTCCAGTATATTGTCCTCAATGAAAAAAAGAAACCAATTTTCTGAAGTCACTGATAAAGGAACCAGCCCACTGGGTTTCCCAGTGCAGCACCATCCCCAACATCTGATTATATTTTTATGCACAGGGCTGTCTGTTCCTTTGACAGGACTCAGCAGACTCAGGCCCAGCAGGGTCAGTACATGGGTTGCTCTGCATGAGATGTTCAACTCGAAACATAAGTCTATGCAACTTTTGTGGTGGTTGTACAGGCAGGGCAGCTGAGCGATTATGTTCCCTGAGGAGCCTCAGGGGATGACACAGGCAGGAGCCACAGGAAGATCACACACTCCCCATGTCAGCATATCATCACTGTGGAGAGGTGATATTTTATCAGATACAGGCCAAGGCTATAGAACAGTGTTCAGAGTGTTTGTCTTGCTCATGGCTGACCTGGATTCAAATCCCAATTCCCTGTATGTTCCCCAGAGCATAGAGCCTGAATTAACCCCTAAGCACTGCTAGGTGTATTCCTCCCCAAAAATAAAATAACAAACACATTTTAAAAATACTCTAACATAAACCAACCAAAACAAAGCGGAAAGAAAAAACCAGAAATTAGACACAGGAGGTGTTAAGAACAAGTTTGTGGGCCAAAGTGACAGTACACTGGATAACGCATTTGTCTGACATATTAAGACTGATTCGGTTGTGAGATTACCAACTGGGAGAGACTGAAGGGACCTGTAGCCTTTGCATGTTTCTCTACTCTTCTGTCACCTGACACTCTCCTGAAAGGACGAAGAAGAACCCAGAAAAAAACTGTCTCCTAGAGGCTCTAGAAAGAGCATGGCCACTTCACTCACTTCATGGCCACATGCTCTTTCTAACTAATGAACCCCACTATAACACGCAGAAAAAAATCACACTACAAGAGTGACAATGGAAAACCTCGCAGGCAAACAACACACACAAAGAATGAAGATGATAGCTCTGATGACCCCCCTCCAAAAAAAAATAACAACCATCTGATTAATCTCTTAGGTAAGGAGTTTAGAATAGAAATATGGAGGATCTCATAGAAATCAAAGAAAGCATAGATCAAGCTGAATAGAACAAAAAAATAGGAATCAGAAAACGCCAAACGTAAGTAACAGGTCTGAAACACATGGTAGCTGAACTGAAAACCTCAATGGAAAGCCTCTCCAACAGGGCAACAGCAGCTGAGGACAGAATCAGCGAACTGGAAGACGAGATGCAGAAGAACTCCATACAGCAGAAGAGATTAGAAAAGAACCTTAAGGCAAATTATCAGACAATGGAAAATCATTTAAAGAATGTGAACAGATGAAAATCGAAGTCTTTGATAAACTCAACAGCAACAAAATGCGAATCATTGGAATCCCAGAGGCCCAGGAAGGGAATCCTCAGGAAGAATCAATAGTCAAAGACATTACCACAGAGAAACTACCAGAGCTAAAGACAGCATGCAATCAAATCCTGCATTCCTGAAGAGTACCAGCTAAAAGAGACCTAAGAAAACAGCCCAAGACACATCCTAGTCACAAAGACTAATCCTACAGATATAGAATACTGAAAGCAGTAAGATCAAAAATGGAAATTACATTCAAAGGAACATCCTTAAGACTTAATGAATGTATGCTTCACCTAGAATAGTGCATGCAGTCAGAATCATTCAGGTTTGAAGGAAAGATGCATAGCTTCACAGATAAGCAACAGCTCAGAAACTATACAGATGCAAAACCAGTCTTAAAAGAAAACCTAAAAGGACTGTTTTAAGACAAGACAGACCAACAGACATACCAAACTTATACATAAAGATGACATTAAATCCCATGACAATCAACTTCCACAATGTCAATGGACTAAATGCATCAATTAAGGGACAAATTTGGTGAAATGAATCAGAAATCCAGGGCCTGAGAGATAGCATGGAGAGTTTGCCTTTCATATAGAAGATCATTGGTTTGAATCCTGGTGTCCCATATGGTCCCCTGAGCCTGCCAGGAGCGATTTCTGAGCATAGAGCCAAGAGTAACCCCTGAGCAATGCCAGGTATGACCCCCCCCCAAAATACAAAAAAAAATTGAATCCACCCTTTTGCCACCTACAAGGAACACACCTGAATAGTCAGAAAATAGACTCAAAATCAAAAGCTGGGAGAAAATCATCCAAGCAAACAGCACCCGTAAAAGAGCTGGAGTGGCCATATTAATATCAGACAACACACACGTTAGACTCAGAAAAGTTGTAAGAGACAAAGATGGACACTTTGTACAAACAAAGGGATACATGCAACAGGAATAAATCACACTACTAAACATATACTCACCCAATGAGAGACCAGCAAAATATCTAATACAATTATAGACAAGTTAGAAAGAGGATATTAATAATAACACAATAATTGTGGGAGACCTCAACATGACCCTGTCGACACTTGATAGGTCAACCAGACTGAAACCCAACAAAATTATACTAGACCTGAAATGGAAGAAAGAGGCCTTCCATGAGACTACATCCCCAGAAACCTAGATACACATTCTTCTCCAATGTACATGGGTCATTTCTCCAGTATAGGTCACATACTGGTACATAAAACATACCTCCATAAAATCAAGAGGATAGAAAATTTGCAAGTTACCTTCGCTGACTACAAGGCTCTGAAATTAGACATGAACTACAAAAGGACACAGAAGAACTTTAACAATTATAAATTAAACAGCCTGCTACTGAACAATCAGTGGATCCAAGATGAAATCAAAGAGAAAATCAAAACTTTCCTGGAAACAAATGACAATGAAGACACAAACTATCAGAATCTGGGAAACAGCAAAAGTGGTACTAAGAAGAAAGTTTATAGCTTTGCAAGCACGCATCAGGAAGGAAGAAGGGAAATAACTAGATAGCTTAATGACACAACTTATAAAATTAGAAAGTTACCTAGAAAAGGAACCAAAAATATGGAGACAGAAGAAAATAACAGAACTTAGAGCAGAAATCAATGAAGTAGAAACCCAAAAAAGCAACCCGAAAGAACAACTAAAGCAGAAGTTGGTTCTTTGAAAAATTAAACAAGATTGATAGACCATTGGCAAAACTCACAAAGAAAGAGAGAGAGAAACTTGATAACCTGTATAAGAAATAGGGAGATCACTCCAGATATTGCAGGAATTCAAAGGGTCATCAGAGACTACTTTGAGAAACTCTATGCCACCAAACATGAGAACGTGGAAAAGTGAATAAGTTATTGGGATTCCTATAGCCTTCCATGGTTGAATAAGGAGGATGTAGCGTATCAAACTACCCCCACTACTAATGAGAAAATAAAGCAGTAATCAAATGTCTGCCCCAAAGCAAAAGCTTAGTCCCAGATGGATTTACTAATGAATTCTTTCAAACCTTTCAAGAGGAACTACTACCAATACTGGCCAGGCTCTTTCATGAAATTGAAAAAAATATGAACTTCAAAATAGCTTTTATGAAGCCAACATCAACTTGATACCAAAAACTGACAGAGATGTTGCCAAAAAAGAAAATTACAGACCAATATCCCTGATGAACACAGATGCAAAGATCCTCAACAAAATCCTGGGAAATAGGTTCCAATGCTTCATCAAGAAGATCATTCACTCAATCAAGCAGGTTTCCTCTCAGGAATGTAAGGATGGTTTAACATCTGTAAATCTATCAACATAATACACAACATCAACAACAAGAAAAAATCACATGATCATATCAATAGATGCAGAGAAAGCATTTCATAAGTTCCAACACAATCTCAGCATGATGAAAATGAAAGGGTCCTTTCTCAATATAGCTAAGGTCATCTACCACAAGCCAATGGCATATATTATCCTCAATGGAGAAAAAATAAAAGGTTTTCTCTATTATCTGTTACAAGACAAGGCTTTCCTCCACCACTCCAATTCAATATAGTACTGGAATTACTTACTATACTGATTAGGCAAGAAAAAGATATCAAGGGAATCCAGATAGGATAGAAAGAAGTCAAGCTCTCACTGTCTGCAAATGACATGATACTCTACTTAGAAAACCCTGAAGACTCTACCAAAAAGCTTCTAGAAGCAATAGATTCATATAGCAAAGTGGCAGGCTACAAAATTAACACACAAAAATCAGTGACCTTTTTATTCAGCAGTAATGATAGGGAAGAAATGGCCAAAGAAAACAACACCATTCACATTAGTGTCACACAAACTCAAATGTCTTAGAGTCAACTTGACTAAAGGCATGAAGGACATATACAAAGAAAGCTATAAAACCCTGCTCCAAGAAATAAGAGAGGACACGTGGAAATGGAAACACATACCCTGCTCATGGATTGGCAGGATTAACATAATTAAAATGGCAACACTCCCCAAAACATTGTACAGATTTAATGTGATCCCTCTAAAGATGCCCATGACATTCTCCAAAGAAGTGGATCAAATGGAGCCAGGAAGGTGGCACTAGAGGTAAGGTGTCTGCCTTGAAAGCGCCAGCATAGGATGGACTGCGGTTCGATCCCCCAGGATCCCATATGGTCCCCCCAAGCCAGGAGCGATTTCTGAGCACATAGCCAGGAATAACCCCTGAGCATCAAATGGGTGTGGCCCAAAAAAACAAACAAACAAAAAAACCCAACAACAACAAGAAGTGAATCAAACACTTCTGAAAATCATTTGAAACAATAAACACCCACAAATAGCTAAAAGGAATATGGAATTTTAAACTGTATTATAAAGCAATAGTTATCAAAACAGCATGGAATTGGAATAAAGACACATCCTCAGATCAGTGGAATAGGCTTGCTTACTCAAAGAATGTTCCTCAGACATACAATCACCTAGTTTTTGATAAAGTAACAAGAAATTCTAAATGGAGCAAGGAAATCCTCTTCAATAAGTGGTGATGACACAACTGGCTAGCCACTTGCAAAATTGCGAACTCAGACCCCCAACTAACACCATGTATGAAGGTAAAATCCAAATGGATTAAAGACCTTAACATCAGACCTGAAACCGTAAGGTATATAAAAAAACACGTGGGTAAAACACTCCATGACATTGAGACTAAAGGCATCTTTAAGGAGGAAACAGCATTCTCCAAACAAGTAGAAGCACAGATAAACTATATGAACTTTACAAGAAAATACATCTATTTCCATCAAAAAATGGGAAGAAGTGAACAGACACTATGACAAAGAAGAAATACAAATGGCCAAAAGACACATGAAAAAATGCTCAAATCACTAATCATCAGGGAGATGCAAATAACAACAACTATGAGGTACCATCTCATGCCACAGAGAAAGGCATACATCACAAAGAATGATAACAAGCAGTGTTTGTGGGAATATGAAGAGAAAGGAACACATTCAATGCTGGTGGGAATGTCATCTAATCCAGCCTTTATGGAACGTGATATGGAGATTACTCCAAAAACTGGAAATTGAGTTTCATGATGATGATCCAGCTATACCACTCCTCGGGAAATACCTGAGGAACACAAAAATACAATACAAAAATCCCTTCCTCACACTGATATTCATTGCAGTGCTATTTACAATAACCAGACTCTGGAAACACCAAGATGCCCTTCAACAGATGAATGAAGAAAAAAAAACTGTGGTACATATACACAATGGAACATTATGCAGCCATCAGGAGAGATGAAGTCATGAAATTTTACTATACATGGATGTACATGAAATCTATTATGTTGAGTGAATTAAGTCAGAGGGAGAGAGATAGATTCAGAATAGTCTCACTCATCTATGGGTTATAAAGAAAAATAAAATACATTTTTGCAATAATTCCCAGAGACAAAAGTGAGGAGGGCTAGAAGGTTCAGTTCACTACATGAAGCTCACTACAAAGACTGATGAGCGCTGTCAGAGAAATAACTACTTCAGGAGACTCCAGAACTGTTAGTGACAGGTGAATGTGGTAGGGCAGAGGTGAGGCTGCCCTGAATCTGAAATTCTGCCATGACAAAGTGTGGGCTACCAGGCTGACCATCCCCAAGTTTTTCCTTTGCTTCTCCCTTTCTTTACTTTGTTTCTCCTAGACATGTCTCTGGCAATATTGTTGGTATAAGCCAGATCTAGTGCTGAATCTCTGAGCCAAGAAAAATCAGAAGTTGGCTTGGCTCCTGAATTTTGTTGGGAAGCACAGAATGGACTAAATTAGCTTCTAAAACTGGGAGGGTTGTGACCCCATAAAGTTGACATCACTGACTGTGGAGGTCACAAAAAGTTCTGCAAGATTCAACATGCTTGAATGTACAGCGATGAATCATGAATTCAGGGGCTGGAGATAAGAGTGTAGCAGTATGTCGTTGCACGTGGCTGACCCAGAATGTACTTAAGTTGAATTCCAGGCGTCCCATATGGTTTCCAAGTCAGGAGTGATTTCTGAGCGGTGTGGCCCAAAAACAACAACAGAAAAATGAATTCAAATCAACCATTTCATAAATCCAAACCATTTCAAGTAGTGCTAGGCTGGGCTATATTGGGCACAAAAGGGATTGGGTGTGGAAAAGTTTAAGAAGCTCTTGGCTAAAAATGACCTCTGCTTAAAGATCTACCTTATCTATCCAAACTTAATCTACCAAATGTGTCTGTATATCATTCTATCAATCCGTCTGTGATACCTTTTATGTATTTCTCACTTATCTACTACCCATTATCTATCATTTGTCTTCTATGATAATTATTATCCTTGTATCCTTTCTTTTATGATATATACAATATGTCACTGTCATAATCATTTTTGATTTATCAGCTTCTCAGCTCCTTGTGTCCAATGTCTCCTCAGTGCCTGATTCCCAGTGTCTCCTCAGTCCATTATGCCCAGTGGCTCCTCAGCCCCTGGCATCCAATGTTTCCTCTGTTCATGGTGCCCAAGTGACCGAGAATCTTCAGCTTCTTACTCTTCTCAAAGTGGAGAACAGAGAGAATACCAATCAAGTAAAGGGTTAGTATATAAGATACACAAGGTACTCACAACTTAACAAGAAAAAATATTTAACCCCATCAAAGAAATGGGGAGGATAAATGAACAGACATTTCCTCAAAGAAGAAATACAGATCTTCAAAAGGCACATAAAAATGCTCCACATCACTAATAATCAGGGTGATGCAAATCAAAACAATAATCAAATATCATCTCACACCATAGAGACTGGACACATCACAAAGAACAAGAACAACCACTATTGGCATGGATGTGGGAGAAAGGAACTCTCATTCAACACTAGTGAGAATGCCACGTAGTCCCGCCTTCTTAGGAAAACAATATGAATATTTCTCAAAAAGCTGGAAATTGAGCTACCATATGATCCAGCAATATCAATACTAGAGATATACTCTAGGATCACAGAAACACAATAGCCTACCATTTTGAGGCTTGTGAAGAAAACATAAAAAAAATTCATTTAAAAATTCAGCACTGATTTCCCCAAGCTTTTATCCTAAAATCTTAAGAAATGACTGACTGTGATGTGCCCCCGACCAAAGATTTGTCAATTCCAAATTGCTGATGGATCCTGCCATCTTTGTGGTATTTTCCAATAAACTCATTGACATAATTTTCAAAACCTCTTCAGTATACATACATTTCTCTAATTAGCTCGCTATTTATCCTGGAATTTATTCTGGATAGAGTGACATAAATACAATCTCTAAATGTCCATTTAGTTGTTTACTATTGCTGTTCAGATAAAGACTGACCTAGGATCCAATTATTAAGATAAACTGCCAAGAAAATTAGCTGTAGATGCAGTATAGTCAGAGGTAATATATTTATAAAATTCCTCATAAAATGTCATATGAGGATATCATTATCATGTATATTTGGACTATAGCTTTGGTTCAACATATGCCTAGCATATTTTTTCTATAAGGCAAAGTTCTCAGTATATTAATCAAATTATTTTCATAGATAATGTAATAAATAGTCATTTAAGATAATATCTAAATTCCCAACCCCTCCTATGGGATACTCTTTCTTCCTTTTAGCTGCATCTCCTATAGATAAATGCTTTATGGTCATAGTTTCCTCTACCATCCATCCATCCATCCTTTAAACACCGTAAGCCACAGTCTTTGTCTATCTGGATATCCAACGTTAAGACGTGGGTACAACTTTCAGAGAAGTTATTGCCAATCAGAAGGGGAATTTCTGCGGTAGGTATGTGAGGATCCAGGAGTAAACCTTGGCTCAGGAATGAGCAATGCCAGGTGTGTCCCCCAAATAAAAAAAAATTAAAAGTAAGTAAAACTTAAAAATATCAACAGATATAAACAGTATTTCAAAATTGAAGCAAGATCACTGAAGCCAAGTTGAATCTGAGCAGAAAAGAGAGCCCAGAGAACTCAACTGAGCTGGAGGAATTGAAAAGGAGAAAAAGAATTTTCCCTCTCCGTTGGGCCTCAAACATAACTAGACATCACAGATAGCACTCCATGGTTTATTGCTAGCATCAGGATTCAATTCAATCAGGATCCATGGTTTATTGCTGACATCAGGATTCACCCTTCATAGGCTCTCTGTCATCACTTCAATTACCAGGAGGCCGTAGCAGTGAGAGAAAGAGTAACTATCCATGCTCCAGGAGGCTGAAGCAGGAAGAGGAGACCAATTCTAAGTGAATATTTTCAAGGCAGGGATGTTCTCTAGCAGAGTCAGCTTTGCTGTGTGGTTCAACAATACTCTGTGCAAACTTTATACAAACTCTTACTACCTTATGCCACTCCCTGAGAATGTATCAAAGAAACAAGAGCTGGAGTTTACTGAATCATGATTCCTAGGGAGGACAATCTGGAGCTATCTCTGCATAGTTACATATAATGAAAAAAAAAAAGCAGTGTGTATGAGTGTGTGATGTGGGTAAGTTGTGTGTTTATTTTGCGGGTGCAGTCACTGAGTTCTCAGAAACTAATTAAACCAAGAAATCTTTCAAGGAAGACACTATGTCACTAGCCTAAACGAACCAAAAGAAGACCAAACACATACTGGTAACCCAATAATGCATCCTATATGATATAATTACCTGGTCCCAGCACCAGTACAGAGAAATCTAAGTTCCTCTCTATAAGAAGTAGTTATGGCAGGAACAAAAGGCTGAGAGAAGAGCATGAAGAAATATTCAAAACTCTTCCCCTTGATAACATCAAGCATCAGATTCATGTATGCAGAAAATGCCAAATGTGGACAGAATAGGAGAAAACCTATAAACCAACTTTGCAAAGACAAGGTGTTTCCCCATTCTGGAACTTGTTCATATCTTAATTTGGGATATGTACTTCTTTTCACATCTAGGGGCCCTCCTCTTTTTCTCTCTCTCTCTCTCTCTCTCTGGAAAAGCCCTTATTTTCTCTTGAATGCATCTCTCTTTCCCTATCATAAACTCTAAATCAAACATTTATTTTACTGTTCTCCTGAAATTCTTTTCTGCAAGGGAAAGCAATGTACCTGTAAATAACTGGACAGCAGCACTAGAAAGATATTCAAACAGGGGGTAAAGCACTTGACTTGAGCACAATAGATCCAAATTCAATCCCTGACACCCTATGCATTCTCAGAAGTGATCCAATAGCACAGGCCCAGAGTAAGACCTGAGCACAGCCAGGTGTGTGACCAAAACAAAAGTAAAAGAATGGGAAAAAATGAGGATTGATTATAAATTTTCCTTTCCTGAAAAAAACAACTTCTTGATTTAGTCTGAGTTTTAAACACAACTCCCCCAAATTGTGGCTAATAAGGGCTGATTCCCAACCCATATAGATCAAGTGCGACTCAGGCACAACTATCTATCTGACTGGGGAGCAGAACCAGTGGGAAGCAACCATCCATGATACATAGGTTCTTATGGCATATTTTCTCAGCCTGGCCCACACAGACTAAAGGGTGACAAAGATAGGGTGGAAAGCAATAGCCTGGGAAAGCCATCCAAAGTTGCTGCCACTGTTCATCTCACTTCACATTAGTCACCTGCAAAAGGACATTCTAGAGCACAGAGAGAAATTGAAACTAAAAAAAGAATTTGAACAAGTCTGCAGAACACACAACAGAACAAAGAGGAAGTAATTAGAGCAGTTATTTACATTTCAAAGGAAGTTCCCAAAGGAATGGCCTTGTGTAAAAATGGCCACAAAATATTAAAAATTGGTGCTTATTTACACAAAATATCCATTTGTGCTAGAGCTTCTTGTGGATACTTGGAGAATATTATCAGGTTTCTTCCTGCATAACTTTGCACTTTAGACAAGATGAAGTCTGTGCCATGAACATGGACTTTTAATCAAA
>PVKC010045887.1:0-11341 GCA_004027635.1 Crocidura indochinensis | reverse complement strand
GCTGGACTCTCCAGATGGAGACAATGATCACCAGCTCCTGGGGATGACAGGACCAAGTCCACCGGTCTTTGGCCTAGGGCAGGCAGCTGGGAGGCCACAGGGTCATTTCTCTCTCCTGCCTGTGGCCTATGCGCGCCCTTTAATGGCCAGTCCTGTTGGTCCTCTGGAGACGGCTCCAGGCTGGTATGGGGTGCCGCCTCCCAGGAAGTGCAGCTTTTCTCCTCTTTGGGAATGGAGTTCTAGTTTTTCTTGTCTATCTCTTGCCTCCCAGGTTTGCCACCTGCAAACCTGTTTCTCCTGCTGACTGTGCCTCAGTTTCCACAACACATTGTGCTATTTGACCTTAGGAACTTGAAGAAATACGAAGGTAGCAATGAGTGCTGCAGGGGGTTAGAGAACAGTGGTGCTGTCCAGACTCCCTGCACAGCACACTTCTCTCCTCTTGGACTTGGCTTTGGGGTGGGTGCAGCCAGGTCTTTGCATGTTCATTTGGGGCCCCAGTCATTTAAGACTTCATCTTCCCCAATATTCAGTCTTGGAAACTGAGTCTCAACTTCAGCCAAATAGTCCTACTTTCCCTGGTGTTGACAAACTTGAGGATTCTGGTTGGCTGGCAGTGACTCCTGCTCACTTCTGAAGAGTTCCCTTTTCTGACTTTCTTCAGTTGTGAGGAGAGAGGTACGAAGGAGCATATGTTTGCTCAGAGCCTGATACTTTTTGCAGGACTAGGAATATTAATCCTCGTATTTCTGTCACTGCATATATGTGCCCCTCTCCTCCCATCTTAACTGGTTGAGAGCCTGGAGCAAGTGATGGCACAGTGGGAAGGCGTTTGCCTTGCAGAGGTCAATCCAGGTCCATCCCCAGCATTGTATATAGTCCCCTGAGCCAGGAGCACTGCTGAGTGTGATAAAAACCAAAGAGCTAACAAAGAAACAAACAAAATAAAGTTGATGGGGACAGTGATTCCATGATTTATAATCAGCATTGGAGAGCACAGGCTTTACATACAGTAATCCTAGGTTTGAGTCCCAGTATTGCATGGTCCCCTAGCACTGCCAGGAGAACACCTGAGCCATGAGTGACCCCTGAGTACTGCCAGTTGTGGCTCCAAACCCTGGAATCATTTAATGACTTCATTGAAATGGGCTTGAGTTGACTGTTCAAGCATCTGGGGGTTTGTGGGATGCTTCATTTCCAGAATGACTCAGAATAAACTGGGAATGAATGAGCAAGTTCCCTGGCAGGTTAAACTTGCATCATCTCTTTTGCCCAGTGCTGTTGGGAAGGTTCTACAGAAGCCAAAGAGCTCAGAGCAGTTTTGTAAGATGTATAAAAGAGGAGACAGATGGAGAGAGAGTCGACAGGCAGCATCAGGACAAGTCACCTGAGGTAAAAGACGACAGCTCGAGCTCAGCCTGAAGCTCCCACAGAGACTTCTGATACCTCAGGTGTGCAGCCATCAGGAGCTCATCTTCCTCTCCCCCATTCTCCAGTATATTGGGGTGAACCCAGGAGAATCTCTCCGAAGGCTGCACGGTTGTCTGCCTGCATTTTAATGAGGGAAGTGGTTGCAGTTTCCAGGAAAGAACCTTGAAAAGAGAAATGAGTCAGATAGGAAACTTCGTGGAGACCATCTCGGTAGATCTCTCTAGAGCAGGATGAGACGTGACATCCTGGAGAATTGAACAAGTGTCCAAAGCAGCCAAGAGTTTTAAATTCACATCTCAACATCCACTGTTTTTGTTTTGGTTTTGGTTTTTTTTTTGTGGTTTTTGGGTCATACCCGGCAGTACTCAGGGGTTACTCCTGGCTCCATGCTCAGAAATTGCTCCTGGCAGGCACGGGGGACCATATGGGGCACCGGGATTCGAACCGATGACCTTTTGCATGAAAGGCAAACGCCTTACCTCCATGCTATCTCCCGGGCCCCAACATCCACTGTTTTATTGCTGCTTCTCGGGGCAGTGTCCAAGACCAAACCCTGCTCTAGTCTTTGCTTCTTGTCGCCTCCACCCAGGACATCTACATGGACTGGATCAGTGCAGTTCCCATGAACCAGGCACAGAGTCCACTCAAGCTCTGTGGTCACTCAGAGCCCAAGTGTCCAAGTGGTCACTGCCCCCTCTACTGGGAACACGAGGTTGTCGTGGCCTGATAAAATGTTTCCTCATTTTTCCTTAGCTATAGTCTCATGTAATCAGGAGATATAATGTCCAAGCCTTTGTCTCCACAACTGTGAAGGCCACTTATGACTGATCAATAGCTCCCTGAAAGATGAAATTTTGGTGTCTGCTGGAAATCCAGACCCCACTTCCACTGCGCTCACTTCTGCATCCTCTGGTGCCTCCATCTCTACCAAACACACATACACAGAATCCTGTGCATTCAGGCAGAATGAGGAGCTATAGATGCATTTCAGAGCAGCCCTTTCAGATTACACGCCCAATCTGTGTGATGCTTATTCCATACCTACTCCTTAAGAAGCTCTTAGAGCTAATCAGTTTCCTCACAGCCAGGCAGAAAAAACTTAAGCACTGAATTTGGGTGAATGACTGATAAAATTTAGGGTTCTCCAATTAAAAAACACATGACATTATATTGCAGCTTTAGTTTGTTTTGGTTAGGTTTGATTTGAGAACCACCCCTAACAATACTCAGGGCCATCTCCTGGCTCTGTGCTCAGAGGCTATACCTAGGACCATATATGGTACCAGGGATTGAACCTGGGTATCTTTGACTTTATATTCCTTACTCTTGCAACCTACCTTCTGCATTAAGATCTCGAGGCATTTTTATTTTTTATTTTTTATTGTTTTTGGGTTTTTGGTTTTTGGGCCACTCCCGGCGGTGCTCAGGGGTCACTCCTGGCTATCTGCTCAGAAATAGCTCCTGGCAGGCACGGGGGACCATATGGGACACCGGGATTCGAACCAACCACCTTTGGTCCTGGATCGGCTGCTTGCAAGGCAAACGCTGCTATGCTATCTCTCCGAGCCCGATCTCGGGGCATTTTTGATGTGATCTCTACAGCATCCCCACAAGTGTCCTCTGACCATCGGTTATCCTCTGACCATCCTTAACCCATGTCCCTGAGTAGTACTACTGGAGTTTTGACAGCCACCTCACACACAGAGAGGGAACAAATCTGTTCTGTGAGGGTATGAGACCCTGAACCTGGCTGAGTGAGGCACAAGGTGAGGTGCCACTGGCTGTAAAGCCAGCAACTTTTTTTTCTGTCTAGGAGTGAAGCTGCCCAGTTCTCCTTCCTGCGTAATAACAATGGATATTGGGTCATGGCACTGACCCTAGGAAGCTGCCAATCTTGACAGAGTTGGGAGACATTCTCATGGGGCTGTCCAGGAGGTGGGCCCTGATCCTGGGTCATCCTCGATGGGCCCTGTTGCCAATGTTATTCAGAGACCCTGTTTCCTGTAGTCAGACGCAGAAAGTAAGACTGATTTTTGGACTTACAAATAGATTGCAGGTGTTTGTTCCTTGGTTATAGGCATTATTGCTTAGTCACATCCTGGAAGTATCTGTTAATTTCTTATGGTGTAGACTGTAGAGGAAAGCACTGGAGTAAGATAGAGGCTGCGCCTTTGGCACTGTGCAAAGTTCAGCAGTGAGTGGAAAGTGAACTTAAGGCCTGTGCAGGTAGCAGCAACATTAAGCTCTGCCTGAGAGACCCAGGAGATTCTTTCACTGTGTATCCTGGTTTGATTGTGCCTGGCTGGATCTACAAACGCTCCCTGGTGACCACGACCCATCCAGGGCATCCATCTTCAGAATCAAATTTCCCACGAAGAGTGCATTGATTTTGCACTGACAACGTACGTTAGCCTCTTGTTTTGCTTGGCCACAGGGAGCAGGCAGGAGGCTGCGGTGCTTCCTCTTCGCATCACCTGGATGGATTCAAACTCTGTTCTTCTCTCCTCTCTCTCACAGACCCTAGGTAATGGGCAGGTCAGAGAGCCAGATGGACATCACAGATATGAGCCCGCCCAAGCCGCGGACGCAGCGCTGGACACCTCTGGAGATCAGCCTCACGGTGCTGGTCCTGCTGCTAAGCATCATCGCCATCACCATGATCGCCCTCTACGCCACCTATGATGGTGAGTGTCCAACCGACACCACTCAGCTCAGGGATGGCCTATTTGTAAGTCCAAAAATCAGTCTTACTTTCTGCGCCTGACTGCAGGAAACAGGGCCCCTGAATAACCTTGACAATAGGGCCCATCGAGGATGACCAAGGATCAGGGCCCACCTCCTGGACAGCCCCATGAGAATGTCTCCCAACTCTGTCAAGATTGGCAGCTTCCTAGGGTCAGTGCCGTGACCCATGTGCTCCATTACTTTAACAATCACTAACAATGTTGTAGAACAGTCAGAATTTAGCTCTTGATTTCAAATTTTTAGACAGCAAGAGCAAACAAAGGTAGGATATTGCAAATATTGATGCTTCCCCTTTCTCTTTCTAGATGGCATTTGCAAATCCTCAGACTGCATCAAGTCAGGTAAGGAGAAGGATCTTAGAACTCACACCCTCACGTACATGTGAGGCCATTTGCAGGAGGTCTGGCGTTGACTCCTCTGCTTGTTTCGCACTCTGGTCATAGTTTACCACATGTTCCCAGTCCAGGAATATCTGGATGGGCTGGAGCAGTCAGGCGCCTCCCATATTTCTGGGGGGAGGAGGAAAATTGATGGGAAATCTCGGAACAGTAGCTTACGAAGTGGAGAGGTTGCAATAACCACTTCAGTTCCCTTCCTAAACACCTTAAGATCTCATCTCATCATCACTTCTCCCCAAGGTCCCCAGACACTGAGGCATGGGTGATGGTTTCTGCCTAGAGGCCCTCCAGAACTGGCCCTGTGGCCAACAGAATGACTCATTCTCAGTGCTGTGACTATGTCACCTCCTTGAGCAGGGGACTCTGCTCTCATGTGATAAGGTCAGGGTACCTTGTCAGGGAGGCCCTTCTGAAATCCCCAGGGGCCAGAATAGGAGGGCAGGGTAGAAAGAGCAGAGGTCAGAATGTTGTGGCCATGTGCCACGATAGCAGGATAAGGTCAGACACACTACGTGGCCCTTCTGGACACTGACCTCAAGAACCATGAAGAGCTGGAGAGAAAGCATAGTGATTAGGGTCTGCCTTGCATGTGTCCCACCCATGGGTCACTCCCCAGCATCACAGGGTCCCTGAGCACTGCCAGCCGGGATATGCCAGAGCTCAGGTCCTGTGGCAGGTTCATGTCCCTCTGTTCAGATACCCCAGAACAGTTTCTGGGAAGCACCCATGGTCAGTGCCCCCAAGACCACCCCCACAGCCTAGGAGATCCTGGAGGCAGAGCTGGCAGCATGGCTCTCTCTGAGGTGAACATGAGTCCAGACCAGGGCAGGTGAGCACCACTCAGACCCAGAAATCAGCTATTTGCACAGTGGGCAGCCCTGTCAGGGCCCGTCCCCCGTGGCCCATCCCTGATGGCTCATCCCCACTGGCAGGTGAATCTGGCTAGGCATCTCCCTGTTCTGAGCCATGGTGCTTGTTTGGCCATGATGGGTGACTGGACCCTCCAGAGCCGGAGTCCTTGGTGAGACCAGATGCTCGCCTGACATTGGCTTTTCCCTCCTAGTCCTTCCAGGCCAAATGTGAACAGCAGAGAAGGGTCATTGTAAGCAGACCCTGGACGAATGTCCTCCCTGTGACTCAGACTTACCTGTTCACGCAGTGTGGGTAGACCTGGCTGGGGGCTCCCACTTAGTAGGGGTTCCATAGAGAGGGAGCCTACTCATCTCCCCCATGGATAGGGGCCAGATTCTAGTGAGATGCAACCCTTGGATTCAGTGTTTGCAGGGAATGGATCAAAAGAGGAACTTTAAATCCCCTACACCAACCAGGGATCCTCACACTCTACTGGCAAGTCATAAAAGGAGATGCATGGAACAACCTGGGAAATAATAGCTTACTTGGGGACCTCCCAAGTGTGCTCGGGGGTCTAGGGAGTAAAAGGTCCCAGAAGCCAATGCTGGGCCTAGCAATCTGATTGGCACTGGAGCTATCCAGGAGTGGGGGAACAAATGTGCCCTGGAACCAGCTGGGATCCTACAGGGAGAAAATTGCCAACTCCAAGTTCTGGCCAAACCCCAGTGTGACCACTTTTAGGAACATCAGTGCTATGATAATATGTTCTCAACATTGGGACTTGTGATCTGCCTTGGGGTAACTGTACCCTGTGAATGGCCAGAAACAAGGAAGAACAGGGTCCAACCTTTCAGAGCACAGTCAGCAGAAAGCTTGGCTACACTTTCTAAGACACACATTGGATTGACTGCACTCACACAGTGAGACATAAGCTCATGTAAAGCCTAGAGACAAATGTGGGGTTCATATATGAGGTTCACTAAGGTGGTTAAGATCCAACCATGCCCTTCTCCCCAGGCTCCCTGAATCAGTATCTGCTCCCAGAATCCCTTGCTTTTGTTTCTGCCCTCTTGCTTACATGCGAGTTCCCAGTGGAGTCTGAGTTGTCCCTGCGAAGTGCTCAACATTGGCCACATCCTTATGAGATGCTCAGATATAGCATCTTCATCTTGTTCTCAGCTTTCAGCCCAGGAAGGCAGCTGAGTTGCTGTGAAGCTGCTGAAGGGGATGGGGAGGGGTTTACCTGTGAGTCGGTGATGACCGTAATAGATTGAGAGGCTCCATTTGCAGGCCTGGGTGAGGAGAGTCAGGTGAGGTCACAGGGACCATGTGTGTATCAGAGCCAGACTCTTGGGCCGCCCCAGGGTGGAGAGCAAGAATCCTGCCCTGAGAACTGGTTGAATTTGGGATGTTTCATGGTTCCTGGAGATCCAGGCACTTCTTTGATTTGAAGCTACATCACGAGAACAACCCGGGGCCCTTAGTACCCCTGCTCTAGTCCTGTCCTCCCCTTCTCTGCTCTGGTGCTAGGTACATCTTGTTTGGTGAGTGGCCTTGAATGCCCTGGGAACCATGAACACTGCAGCATGTAGAATATGTGGGTGGACAAAGTAGTGTGTGTGGATTTCACGATACAGGACAAAGTGGCCTGGTGGTCCAAGCATGTGCTGTGGGTATAGAGTCCTGGAGAACACAGCTCGCCTGGGGCCAGGACCCCATTTTCAAAGGGAGCCACACACCCAAGCTGGGAAGGGAGCTGGATTACTCCAGGGTTGAGATGGAGTTGCCCAGAAGTGAAGCAGAGGATTTGGCAGGGCCCAAGCTGCCAGTGGACAGGTGGGAGGCCTCAAGGAATGGCCACATCATAGAGTGGTCCAGCGCCTGACAGGGCAGCTAGGAGGTGGACTCTAGCAAAAATTCACTCGGCAGACACATGAGGTCCTGGTACGGCTTCATGCTCCTTACTGGTCAGTTGGAATCAAGGCCGCACCTAATGGTGCTGTTCAGGACTCATTTCTGGCAATGTATTCAAGATAATTTCCCTGCCCTGTACTCAAGTCTCATTCCTGGCTCTGTGTTCAGGACTCACTTCTGCCTCTGTGCTCGGGTTCACTCCTGACTCTGTGCTCAGGGCTCACTCCAGGTTCTGTGATCAGGGCTCACCTCTGCCTATGCTTGAGGCTCACCCCTGGCTCTACGCCCAGGGCTCACCCAGCTCTGTGACCCCAGCTTTGTGACCCCATCTCTGTGACCCCCAGTTCTTTGACACCCCAGCTCTCTGATCCCCAGCTCTGTTACCACATCTGTGACCCCAGCTCTGTGACTCCTCAGTAAGTGACTTTCCATCTCTGTGACCCCCAGCTATGTGACCCCCATCTCTTTGACACCCAGCTCTGTAGTCTCCAGCTCTGTGACCACATCTCTGTTACCCCCATTTCTGTGACCCCCAGCTCTTTGACACCCCCCCTCTCGGATAACCCCCCCAGCTCTGTGACTATGGCTCAGTCTCCCCCAGGTCCCCCTCTCCCCCAGGCAGTCCATCTGCAGCCTCCTGTGCACATCCCCTCTCTGGCTCATTTCCCAGTTCTGGAAAGAGTTTCTCCCAGAGGCACTGCTAGGGGCTGGGACCTTTCACCTCATCCCCTTTAGCTGGACCTGCGAAACCTTCTGGGCTCCAGCACTGGCTGCAGCTCAGCCCTGAGCAGCCCCTCACCTTTGCTTTCAGCTGGCATTAACCCCATCTGGCAGGCTGCAGCCTGACTGGGTGACATCAGGCATTAGGGCGAGGGTCAGGCTCTCAGAGGTGTCCATGAAAGCTCAGAACTCACCACATCCTGTCTTAGCTGAGGGACGGAGGTTCTTATGTCAGCTGCACAGGGTGGTTCCAGCTTCCCCAGGAGAAAAGTTTCAGCTTGGTGTGGACCAGGAAGAAAGTCAGTGTGGCAGCAACTGTTTGTCCCAGTCCTTTCTCTGGCTCACATGGGCAGGTGCTGAGTTTGGCCAGAACCTACCCAGGAGTGAGGGCTGGAATCTTCTAGAATGTCTACCTGACCCATTATCATATGAAACTTGCCTCAGTCTCTTTTCCTGTCACCTGCAGAGGTAGCACCTGAGACACTTTTAGAAACAGTACCTCCTTTCAAGCTCACCAGTCCAAGCTTCTCCCTGCGTGGCCTAGGGAAACTAGCTGAATGACGCCAGCACCCACCCAAGGTCTCCCACCCAGAAGCCATACTTCACATAGCTCAGTCGTTGCCCAGCTGGCACGGCTAAGAGTGGCTCACACTCTACCTCCAGCACTGCTTAGAGGGACCAGGGTGTAGGTCAGTGGATTCGGCAGCACTGAGGCAGCCCAGGGTCCCAAGATAGCCATCCCTCTTGTTTTTGGTTTTGTTTTTGGGTCACACCTGGCAGCACTCAGGGGTTATTCCTGGCTCTATGCTCAAAAATAGCCTCTGGTAGGCATGGGGGACCTTATGGGATGCGGGATTTTGAACCACTGTCCTTCTGCATGAAAGGCAAACACCTTACCTCCATGCTATCTCCTCAGCCCCATGCCATCCCTCTTGTTGCCTCCTGTCCCTGGTTCTCTGCCCAGAGGCTCTGTAACCCAGCTGTTTCCTTGACAAGATGAGAAGGAGAGAAGATGGGAGAGGAGGGGACAAGGGAGGGAAGAAGGGAGGGGAGAAGGCTGAGGAGAGGAATGGAGGGGACAGGTTTAGCATTCAGGGGCGTGTCCAAGTTCAACTGTCATTCATTGGGGTTATCCAAAAGGCATGTTCAAGTCAACTACCATACATCAAGACAGGGACCAAGAAGAGGAGGGAAGGGGCAGAGAAGGGAGGACAGGGCTGGGGAGAGGAGGGGAATGGAAGGGACAGTGTAAAGGAAAGAGAGGACGGGAGAAGACAGGAGAAGGCAGGGGAGAGTAGAGGGAAGGCAAAGAAGGTGCTGCCAAAACGGGACTCAGTCCTTTTAGGAATGAAACCCACAGGAAGCCAGAAGAGGATGCAGCCATTAGAGCTCATGCCTTGTAGGTGCCCAAGCCAGGTCCATTCCTGGCATTACGTGGTCTCCTAAGAATCACTAGGTGGTGCCCAATATCTCAGGGTCCCAGCAGCCCACACCCTTGGACCATTGCATTGAAACTTCCTCCCTGTTGACCAAGAGCTGCCGGTGGAGCTCCTGGACCCCCTGCTTGGGAGCCCCCCAAAATAAAAATTACACCTACCAAGTGCTTTTAGTGGGTGAGCCTTGAGTTCCCCCACACACAACTGAACCAATCAGTGTGTGGCAGTAAGTGACATGGAGCAAGTCCATCTTTCAGTCACCATCCTCCCCAGCCCACACCCCATGTCCCCATCTATCTCTGTCTGTCCCTGCAGCTGCGCGGCTTATCCAGAATATGGACACTGCGGCTGAACCCTGCACCAACTTCTACCAATTTGCCTGCGGGGGCTGGATGAAACGTAACGTCATTCCTGAGACCAGCTCCCGCTATAGCAGCTTCGACATCTTAAGGGACGAGCTCGAGGTGGTCCTGAAAGGTGGGTGGGAATGAGCACAGAAGTCGGAGGGTACCTCCAGGAAACAAAATGGGGAGAGGGGAGGTGGGTGTGGTCACCAGGAGTTCTGACAGGGGCAGGGAAGATATAAGTCGAGCTGTTGCAGGGACCTTTCCCGGGTGCCCCTGGGGATGGAGACATGGGACAGACAGTCCCCCAAGCTCCATGCTTTTCTGAAAGTTTCTCAGTGGATAGAGCATTTTGCCAGCAAGTGGACAAGATGGCACATTCATCCAGAGTCTCAGCCCTTGCACACAGAGCCCTCCTTCTCCAACCAGATCCTAGACTCCTCCTGTGATGATCCCATTTCATCTCCACTACAAGCCCAAGTAGCTTCTAGGGAACCACACAGCCCCTGGCCACAATTTCCAGAATTTAGTGATACCCAGGGTGCTGCCTAAACAACATTGGGGAACTCTTGGGGAACTCAAATATAGGGCATTGGGCAGACACAACCCTGCCAATGCTGAAATGTGCAGCTACATTGAGCCTGCCCTTTATGGCACATTAACTGTATTGTTTCAGATGTGCTTCAGGAGCCCAAAACAGGAGACATTGAAGCTGTGCGTAAAGCCAAGAGTCTGTACCGCTCATGCGTGAACGAATGTGAGTGCCTGCCCATTGGCAGGAATGCCCAGTCTATATATCTCTTATAAACTGGGTTGGGACAACTGATCAGGCTTCATAACCAACTTGTTTGTGTTGTTTCCCAAAGCTGTCATCGAAGGCAGAGGTGGGGACCCTCTGTTGAAACTCTTACCAGATATTTACGATTGGCCTGTGGCAACAGAGAAGTGGGAAGAAAACTATGGTAAGGCCTGGCCCTCCCCATCCACTTTTTTCTTTGTGGAGACCCTGCAACCTACAGTTCTGTTCACACTGTTCCAACAGCACACCTTCCACCAATCACTTTCCTCCACCACTGTCCAAAGACTCTCCACCTTCCCGAGGGTCACGTCAGTTCTGCTGCAAGTTCACATCTCCAGTTCTGTTGTCCTTGGATGTTTGCTCCTCCCTTACCATGATTCTTTCTATCCCACATCTGAGAGATCACTGTGCATCTGTCCTGCTCCCCCTGAGTCATCACTTAGCAGGACCTTCTCCAGATCTATACACATAGCAGCAGGTTGCAATACTTTGTCTTTTCTTACAGCCAAATAGTATTCCTTTATGTAGATGTACCAGTTTCTTGACCCACTCACCTGTTCTCAGGCATTTGGGTTGTTTCCAGATTCTGGCTATTGTGTATAGTGGTGCAGTGAACATCAGAGTGCAAATATCTTTTCCAAGTAGTGTTTTTGGACCTTTGGGGCAGATGCCAAGAATTAGCATTAATTTCTGGATCATACA
>PVKC010045886.1:0-11326 GCA_004027635.1 Crocidura indochinensis | reverse complement strand
AGAAAAGGAGATCTGGGGGAACTGGAAGATAGTACAGTGGCATCCTAATCACCACTGAGTACAGCCTGGGAGGGTTCAGTCCCACCAGCACCCAGGGATTCCCAGCACTGCAGGGCCTGCGAAGCATTGCATCTTCCCCAAGCAAAATTTCTTCTGGGGAAGAAATAAAAAAGAAATAAAAATTTTCCAACCTGAAAGTGTTTCTAAAGTTCTCTAACCTGCCAGGGAGGCTCCAGAGGGTCTGATTGGGGACCCTCCTGCCCTTCCACACACAGCCACCCCAAATGCCATGAGGGAGAAAATGCCTGGCAAGGGCTCACCATCTAACTTCAGACCTGCCAGCAACTAGCAAGTGCTTCACACATGGTTTTGTCTTCTGGGTATGAAATGAAGATAGTGGGGGATAGCCCCTACCTCAGGGAGCACAGTGAAACCTCCATAAGATTACTCTTTTGAGCAGAGATTCCCACAGTTACCTAGCCCACCACACCCCCTTTCTGAAATTTATCATTAAGTGCCCCTATAGAAATGTGCCTTTTTTAAGGGAATCAAAGGAAGTGCCCCCAACTCACCTGCGCTACCAGCACCCCTCCCCCAACTGCACTAGCTTCCTCCAGGGGGCGCTGTTTCCCACCTGAGAAACAGTTAACCTCCAGAAACGAGAGAAAGTAATAGAGGAGCCACCTAGCATGTTCCTGAGTTTAGATAGTCATATACTTCAAGAGTTATACAATGTTTAGCTCAAATAGTTCCATTCCTAGGTATTTAAGTCAAAAGAAGCTCCTTCAGTAGGGTGATGGTCTATTTGGAAACAGCAGAAACGGATTGTGTTCACGTATGCTCAAAATACAAATGCTCCTAGCTATGGTGATTTATTCTGTTTTCTGGGGATTTTGGGGACACATCTAAGATTTTATTTTAAGGGCAGTTTACATAGACAGGTAGATACAAAATGTCATCAAATTACTAAAACAAAAGCAATTATTTATTTTACTTATTTTGGTTTGGGGACCATACCTGTCTGCTCTCAGGGATCACAGCTCCTAGAAGGGCTCAGGGGACATTATGGGCCTTTGGGAACCAAACTAGGGTTAGTTCTGTGCAAAGCAAATGTCTTACCCACTGTACTATCTCTTTGATCTTGCAACTGTTTAATAAGTTTGTATCTATTATATGAAATTAAAAAAACTAACAATTCACAAAGAAGAACAATTCACTGTGGACACATCTGGCAAAACAGGTTAAACAGAAATAAAATTTATAGTGACATTATTTTATTTTATTTTATTGTTTTGGTTTTTGGGTCACATCCAGTGGCGCTCAGGGGTTACTCTTAGCTATGCTCTCAGAAATCGCTCCTGGCTTGGGGAACCATATGGAACGCCGGGGGATCAGACCTTGGTCTGTCCTAGGCTAGCGCTTAAGTGCAGATGCCTTACCGCTTGCGCCAATGCTCCAGCCAAAGCGATATTATTTTTTAAAGACCTTTAAACTAAGTTTCTTTTCAAAAGATATATATTGTAGGGGACAGAGAGATAGTCAGTGGGTAAAGCACACTCCCTTGCACTCAGCTAACCTGGTTTGGTCCTCAGCACCTTATATGGTCCCCTGAACCCACCAAGATTGATTCCTGAACAGAGACAGGAATAAATCCTCATCTCTGCTGGGTGTGGACAAAAAACTAAAGAGAAAAAAAACAACAACAATATACATTGCCATTTTTATTGTTGACCCTTTCCTTTATTTCTCCCTATCTATTTTCTGTAACTCTGACATGACACAAAACAATATTTTCAGCTCATGGATGTCTGTAAAATACTTCAATGGTGGAAAAAATAGTATGAAAAATTTGGGGTTATCCTCATTACTGTTACTATAGTAATGAAGAATCATTCTGACTTATGAATATTTATCAAAACAGTACTGCTTCATTGACAGCATATTTTATCATCTAACAATGAAGCAAACATTGTATAAGAGATCTACTATATTCTAGACTCTATTATGCCTTCTGAGAACAAATCAAACCATTTAATCTAGTTATGGTTCAATTTTTCTATCCATGTGAATGCTTTCCTACCTGTTGTTTTTTTATTTTGGGGTCAAATGCAGTGATGCTTGAGAACATGCAGTGCCAGCAAACAAGTCTGTGCTTCTTGCAACAAAGCATGTGCTCAAGTTATGTTTTTATTTTTTTTTTATTTTGAAGGAATCTATAAAATTCACATCTGCAAAAGGGCAGGAGCTAAGTATAAAAATAGAAAGTCAATGTATCGATTGAATTTTAGGTTTGTTTTATTTGTTTTTGGGGTCATAACCTGGCAGTGCTAAGAGGTTACTCCTGGCTTTGGACACAGAAATTATTCTTGATGATCTTGGGACAGCATATTGGATGCCAGAAATTGAACCTAGGTCAGCCACGTGCAAAGGAAGTGTCCTACCCAGTGTACTACTACTCCAGCCCTGTATGGACTGAATTATGAATGCATTTTTCTCTTTTATTCCAACTTATAGAATGTTATGATAAATATATAATAAACTATTAATGATAAATGATAAATAACATTTTAATGTTAAAAATGCTCGCCACTTAGGGCTGGAGTAGTGGCACAAGTGGTAAGATGTCTGCCTTGCCTGCACTAGTCTAGGACAGACTGTGGTTTGATCCCTTGGTGTTCCTTAGGGTTCCCCAAGCCTGGAACAATTTCAAAGCACATAGCCAGGAGTAACCACTGAGTGTCACCGGTTGTGGACCAAAGACCAAAAAAAAGGAAGAAAGGTCACCACTATTTCTAAAAATATCAGAAAAACAGACCAAAGGTTTAGAAATAATGACTCATTGAGAGCAAATAAGAGCCAAATGAAGGTCTCCTTAATAAAACATTCTGTTCTTTAGATTTTCTACTTATTTAAGGCGTGAAGTGCAGAATAACATCCATTACCTTCTCTTTTGAAGACAGTGTGGGATGCACAAACTTCCTGTACAGGAGGCTGGAACCTTTTGTGTAAGGAGACAGCAGCCAGGCTACAAATGCTATTTTTAGTTCATAATAGAATGGAAACCTAGAGAGAGCAGAAAAGACACATGTTTTATTAGTCCTTGGCCACACTGTCCTAGACAGATGAGGGACAGAGCAGAAGACAAGCCAGCTTGTGGCCAAATGTCCCCATCCATCTTCCCTCACTTACACACACAGCACAGGTACAAGACCTCTTGCAAAATGGTTCCTGTTTCGAGCAAATCAGAACCCAGGCTCTGCCCAGTAATCACCCCAGGTTCAAACCTAGCAACATTGCCCATTGGCTACTCTCATTCAAAATGGGTTCCCACATGGCAGGCTCAGAGGGCCATGGTTACATATTCAGTCCTTCTCCCTCGATTTGTGGCCAAGAAGACACAGAGTCTGGATTTGGCAGAGAGCAGCATAGCAAGACTCCTCAGACTATGGCTAAAAGCCTCCACTTCTTGCCTGCCCTATTGGCTCCTAAAGAGGCAGAGACAAGAGCTGAAACCAGGGGAAGAGGGCACTGCCCACCTGCTCAATTCAACAGCAGGCAGCCAGATCTAAAATTTTACTGTCACAAGAGTTTATTTAGGTCAAGATGTGACTCGGTGGCAAAATGCTTCACCAATGTGGAGCAATGGGTCCAATCCTGAGCACCCAAAATAAAGAAATAATAAAGAAGAAATGGGAAAAATAGTTTAGGGTGCAGATGACATCATATTCTGGAGCTTGAGGCCATGCATCTCAATCACTCATCCATTTCACACACATGTACTCAGCTCCTATACTGGCTGATGACTAAGACAGTGGTGAGTCCTGAAGACTAACTTCATTCCCTCCTGGAGCGTCCAATCTACCAGGAAATACAGACGTGATTTTGGAATCCTTGGAAAGGAGTCTAGTTACCCAAGGAGACTGATCAATCTTCAGAGATAATAAAGAAGGACCACTTAAGACAAGTGTCATACCAGTCTCTGTGTGGAACCACTGTATATTCTAGTCAGTCAGTCAGCCCTACCACCTGGATGCTTGCCCAGAGCACAGGGATTGCCAGAAGGGAATGCTGGGAACTTCAGTACCGTTTGCCTCTTTTAGCAGGGAGCTTGCTCCCTCAATAGCTTGTGCAGCCATTTCTGCATTTCTGGCAGCCCTGGTGTAAACTCACAGTGTTTATCAACTTTCTATACTAGGGGTGGGGAGAGGTGACACCAAGGAGTCACATTTACTTTGGAAAGAACTGCCTCTCTCAGAAAAAAACACACTGAACTTGGGGCCAGAGAGATAGCATGGAGGTGGGGTGTTTGGCTTGCTTACAGAAGGACATGGTTCGAATCCCAGCATCCCATATGGTCCCCTAAGCCTGCCAGGAGCGATTTCTGAGCATAGAGCCAGGAGGAACCCCTGAGCGCTGACAGGTGTAACCCAAAAGCCAAAGGGAGGAAAAAAAAACCATAAAACAAATCCCCAGTAGCCTCAAAATACTAGTCTCTGAGAGGAAATGACACCTGTGCTTATTTGGAAACAGCAGAAAAGTAACTCCCTCCTAGGCATGCTCCTTAGATAAGGAAGCTAAGAGCAAATAGGGAGTTTAAGGGCCCCTTATCTCTCCCACAGTTCCCTTAACCCTCTGCCATCAGTCACCCCATCTGTTCCTTTCCTCTCAAGGTCTTCTGAATCTGCTGCCACTGCCTCTGTAGGCTTTTCCTGAGCAAATACTCCCTCCTAGGCAAGAGGACAAATTGTCTAGATTGTTTCCAGTTTCACAGCCAGACTGGAGAAGAAAGATTCATGATTCTGCTACACTGAAACACGGCTGCTTTTACAGGAGCAAATTTTGTCTTGACAACAAATATTTGCCAGCCCCAAGGGCAAATGAATCTGGCAAGCTCAGGCACTGACCCAAGAACACAGATAATCCCATGAGAATCTGCCACACAGCAATACTTTTGTTTAGTATGTAAGAGGCATATTTACCCCCACACTGAGTTCAGAACTCCGAGAGGGACCAGGGAGAGAGTACAGTGGAGAGGCACGTGCCTTGCGAGTGTTGTCACCCTGAGTTAGATCCCCAGCGCCCACCCCCATGGTTCCCAAAGCCCCTACAGGAGTGATTCAAGAGCACAGTCAGAAATAAGTCCTGAAGAGCAGCACATGGTGTGGTAAAAAAAAAAAAATTAAAAACAAAATGCAGGACACTAATGTACACAGGAGACTTCTGAAGCAAAACACAAATAACTTTACCAGCAATACCTCTCAGGAGAGAACAGAATTAATTTTTAGTAAATTACTATTTAAATTTGATGTTGTCTTGTGTATTTACTATTTTATACTTTCCAAAGATTAAGTGAAACGGTAGCTCAAGTACGAGAGCACAGGCCTGACATGTGTGAGGCCCTTGGCCCGATCCTGGTATCTCCTCTCCCCATCAAGCATGGCACTGCTGGTCATGAGAGGCAAAGGATGTGACCACAAAAACAATAAATCAAGAAAGACATGAGATCATCTCCACAGACTATGAAACTCCAGCCCCAGGACCTCGGAAAGACAGAGGAGGTCAGGACAGTTCCATGACCATCCTGAAGACTCAGCTCCTTCCCGAGTCGACTAGGACTGGGCACTGGGCAGGATGGCACAGGCACGGTAAATTAGATCATCCTTTTAGAAACAGTATTGCAAATTACAGGGCCTAAGATGAAAAAAGGGAGAGAGAATTAAAGTGTCTACCAAGAGGCAGGATGGAGTGGTGGTAGTGGGAAATGAGAGTCACATTGAGATATTGGTGACTGGAAATGTTGGAACTTACTGAAACTCAACCAGCAACTACTTTTTAACTTTGCATCTCATGGTTATTCAGTTTAAAAAAAATGAGGTCATCAGATTCCTTCCCTCTAGCTGGAGGCCACAATGGCTGAGACGATTATTTCTTCCAATGCAGAGAAAAGCCAAGCTCTTTCCAGGGTGAAGAGCTACTATTAAGATGATTAAGATCATTGACCCAGAACAGGTACGGAAGAAGTGGTGTCTGGGCTATTCTTTGACCTGGGAGATCCTGCAGAGTAGGTACACAAGAGCTCCTTATGGAGTAAGGACGTGTATCACTCAAACTGGAAATACTTTCCAGTGATACATGTAAAATATTGCATCTTTAAACATAGAAATGATTGTAAAACATTTCTATACCACAGCAAATGCAAAACCCATCCATGATTCCAAGTTGCAGAGACAATCTGGCTAAGTTAAGACTTTTCCCCACACTATTTCCAACACACTTCACATATACACATACTCCGGCCCTCTAAATATTGGGGTATGGGGGCGCTGTCTATTATTCTCAGTCCCTTTCTTTTAAGATACAATAAAGGTCTACTTTATGATTTTTACTACCTTCATGATTGGTACTAGGTGCTTATGAGAGAAATCATACTTATGGATGTATGCTTTATTTTTTTTGGCAACTCCATTAATTGAGAAACTGTGTTTATTTTGTACATCATTGAATATTATAAGAATAATATTTGTGGGGGCCGGGCGGTGGCGCTGGAGCTAAGGTGCCTGCGCTAACCTAAGAGGGACCGCAGTTCGATCCCCCGGTTCCCCATATGGTCCCCCGTGCCTGCCAGGAGCGACTTCTGAGCGAATAGCCAGGAGTAACCCCTGAGCATCACCGGTGTGGCCCAAAAACCAAAAAAAAAAAAAAAAGAATAATATTTGCTCTTACAAGGTTATTCCACAAATACTTATTTAAAGAAAAACTTCATAGATCAGCTAGTATTATTCTTTTTCATGTGCTGGGAACTGAACTCAGTCTCCTACATGTAGAACATATTTTTTACCACTAAACCTCATATCTGCCCAACACTTAGCTTGAAGTAAAGGCTTAAGCCTGCTCCCAGACCTTTTCAACCTTTTCTCTGAACCCAGGAGAGAGCATCCCTTAAAAATGTCCCAATTCTTCATCAGGGAGATGCAAAATAAGGCATTCACTTTGCATGCAGAAGGACAGTGGTTTGAATCCCGGCATCCCATATGGTCCCCCGAGCCTGCCAGAAGCGATTTCTGAGCATAGAGCCAGGAGTAACCCCTGTGCACTGCCGGGTGTAAGCGAAAAACAAAAACAAAAACAAAAAAACTACAAAGAGGTACCATTTTACACCACACAGACTGGCACACATCACAAAGAACAAGAGCAATCAGTGCTGGCTGGGATGCATAGAGAAAGGAATTCTTATTCATTGCTGGTGGGAATGCTGTCTAGTCCAGCCTTTAAGGAAAACAATATGGAGATTCCTCAAAAAAATGGAAATTAAACTTCCAAATGATCCAGCTATACTACTCCTAGGGTTATGCCCTAGGAACACAAAAATACAATTAAAAAATCCCTTCCTCACACCTATATTCACTGCAGTGCTATTTACAATAACCAGACTCTGGAAACAACCAAGATGTCCTTCAACAGATGAGTGGCTAAAGAAACTATGGAACATATACACAAAGGAATATTATGCTGCCGTCAGAAGAGATGGTCATGAAATTCTCCTATATGTGGATGTACATGGAATCTATTATATGGAGTGAAATAAGTCAGAGGGAAAGAGAAACACACAGAATAGTCTCACTCATATATGGGTTTTAAGAAAAATTAAAGACATTACTATAATAAGGTCCACAGACAATAGAGTTAAGTGCTGGAAGGGTGGAAGGACCAGCTCACAATTTGAAACTGTTAGGGAAATAACTACACTAACAACTAGCATTACAATGTTAAAGAATGAGAGAAGTAGAATCCTATCTTGAATACAGGCTGGGTGGGGGAGGAGGCACTGGTGGTGGGAATGTTGCACTGGTGAAGGGAGATACTCTGTTTATGACTGAAACCCAACTACAAACATGCTTGTAATCATGGTGCTTAAATAAAGATTTATATTAAAAAATAGATTAATTAAAAAAAAGTCCCAATTCTTACAGCACTTACCAACAAAGGAAGATGTCTGTGAAGGTCTCTGCTGTTGTGAAAAGTGCAAATATAATCCAGTACATCATCCATTTGACCTGTGGCGAGAAACAGAGACAAAGTTAGTCAACTCTAACTTGCTTTCCAACCTCAAGAACTGGCAGAGACTGGGGAACTCCAAGCTGCCAACCCATGTTTTTGATCCTTTTTCCTACCCTAGGTCATGTTCAGTACCAGTCCAGATATGGAGTTGGAGGCAACAGGTTTCCCTCAAAAGATCCAGGCTCACAGTGGGAGAAAACCATGCAGGGAGGCTACAGACCAGGACTAACTTAGGATTCTGTCCAGTCCTTTATTCTAGAACTAATGCCAGGTGAGCAAACTGTCCAGCCCTCCCTAGTGGTACATCCAGAAATGGTATGCACTATACTCTTTGGGATGGATTAATGGACATCTCCATTGAGAACCTTTTCCTAGGGGGTCAGGGACATGGCTTAAGAGGTAGAGCACATGCCTTGTGCACCATACATCCCATGAGCACTGCTAGGTATTGTTCCCATATGTATTAAACACACACACACACACACAGAAACAAATCTTTCCTAGAAGAAGCCCCATAGTCCATCTCTAAAATTGGGTATTTATTTCTAATCATTCTGAAACTTTTCCAGTTCTTAACCTTCTCTTCCTCTGCTGAGGCTTCTCTTCAGTAAGTCTCCTGACTGCTTCCTTATCTTCTGGCTCTCTCACAACAATCCCACAAACAGCCTCACTAACTAATCTCCCAAAAGAATGAGCACATCTGAGCCAGAGAGATAATTCAGGGATAAATGTACTTGCCTTGTATGAGTCTGAGTTTTGCCAGGAATGGTCCCTGATCTCAGAACCAGGAGTAGCCCTTGAACACTATTTTTTTTTTGTTTGTTTTTTTTTTTTTGGACCACACCTGGTGACGCTCAGGGGTTACTCCTCGCTATTCGCTCAGAAGTCGCTCCTGGCAAGCACGGGGGACCATATGGGGAATGGGGGGATCGAACCGAGGTCCGGCCTAGGTTAGCGCAGGTAAGGTAGGCACCTTACCTCCAGTGCCACCGCCCGGCCCCCGCCCTTGAACACAATTGAGTGTGGCCTGATCTCCCAGCCCCCACACAAGAAAACTAAATATGCGCAACTACTTTTTCATGTAAAATCTTGCAGCATGCGAGAGAAAATCCAAATTTCTTTTTCTTTCCTGATTTCCAGAGTGATGAAATAGTGTCCCCATTTCTTACTCCTATTCAATAGTACTGGAAGTCCTTGCTAATGCAATAATAAAAGATATTGGGAAGGCCTGGAACCATAGTACAACGTTTGTTTACCTTGCCCACAGCTGACCTAGGTTCTACTTCCAATACCCTATAGGGTATCCTAAACCCCACCAGGAGTGATCTCTGAGCACAGATCCAAAGTAAGTGCCAAGCACCCTAAAACATACAAACAAAAACAAAACAAACAAAAAACCAACCCCAAAATATATGGGAGGAAAAATAGAGGGAAAATTATCTTTGCAGGTAGTATAAATGACAGCCTAGAATATAGAAAAGAATGAATAAAAATGTCCTGTAAATAAGCAACTATAGCAAGATTCCAATGGTTAGTATCATAATAGCAGTGGTTTAGAGACTAAGGATGTATTTCAGTGTAGACCACCTGGCTTTCAGGCATGTGGGGCTCAAGTTCCAAGTCCCATCCCTTCCCTACACAGTCAAATACACAGTCAAATGTGATCCCGAGTACTACTGTTGTGATATCAGTGCAACAACAAGTCTACAAGTGTCAAGTCTAGAGCAAAACAGATATTATGTTCAAGCACCTCAACCACATAGATGATCTGTTAGCAAGCACTGTGGCCAAGTGCCACAACCAAGTGTGTAATCCCCAGACATCACAACTATAACAACCACGAAGGGAAGAAGGGAAAATATACAAGACAATGACCTGGAAATAAAATCTTAGAAGACAACAACATTGACATTAATATTCCCCAAAATAAATACAAAAGTATATGGGAAAGGTCTATGTGAAGAAAAGGACAAAATTCTGATCAAAGAAATCACAGGTAATCTAAATTATGAGAGAGAAAAATATATATGTATAAATATAAAGTCAAAATACCACTAAATTACTTTGTAGGGATTGATAAAGTGATTCTAAAGTTCTTTTTCTTTTTCTTTTTTTTTTTGGTTTGGGTCACACCCAGCAGCACTCAGGGGTTATTCCTGGCTCTATGCTCAGAAATCATCACCCCTTGCAGGCTCAGGGGACCATATGGGATGCCGGGATTCGAACCACTGTCCTACATGCAAGGCAAACACCCTGCCTCCACGCTATCTCCCCAGCCCCTGTGATTCTAAAGTTCTTATGGAAAGACAGAAGATGCAGAATAACCAATACTGAAGAATAAAGTTAGAGGACTAGTATAACCCAACCGCAAGACTTACCACTACATTCAACAATCAAGACATTGTAGTATTGGGGAATGCAAAATACAACTATAAAACAGATCTATTTTTGGACCAGACAAAACAAAAAGCCCAGAAGCTGACTCCATAAATGTAGGCAACTAATATTTGGCACAAGAACAAAAACAATATAATGGAAAAAGGATAAATGTTGAGATACTGGGATACTGGACATTCACAGGCAAAAATTAAAAAATGTAGGAAATCTTAATCTTGTACAAAAACTAATGGATCAAAATAGATCTTTTGTTTGTTTTGTTTTGGGGCCACACCTGGCGGTGCTCAGGGGTCACTCTTGGTTATTTGCTCAGAAATAACTCCTGGCAGGCACGGGGGACCATATGGGAATCGGCTGCTTGCAAGGCCAACGCTGCTAGGCTATCTCTCCGGCTCCCAAAATAGATCATTCTATCTAAATGTTAGATACAAAACTATAAAACTTCTACAATGTAACAAAGAAGAAAATTCAAAGAACTTGGTTTAGCAATGGGTTTTTAAATAACAAAAATAGGGGGACCAAAACTATATACAGCAGGCAGGATGTTTGCCTTGCATGTGGCTGACCCCGGTTTGATCTCCAGCATCCCATGTGGTCCCCTGAGCCTGTTAGGAGTTTTTTTCTTTTTTGTTGTTGTTTTTGTTTTTGTTTTTGGGCCACACCCCGTGGTGCTCAGAGGTTACTCCTGGCTGTCTGGTCAGAAATAGCTCCTGGCAGGCACGGGGGAACAAATGGGACACCAGGATTGAAACAAACCATCTTTGGTCCTGGACCAGCTGCTTGCAAAGCAAACACCGCTGTGCTATCTCTCTGGGCCCAGGAGTGATTTCTAAGTGAAGAACCAGGAGTAATCCCTGAGCGCTGCTGGGTG
>PVKC010045885.1:0-11336 GCA_004027635.1 Crocidura indochinensis | reverse complement strand
CCTAGCCACCAGATGTGGCTCCTACCATTTAAGCATGCTAATCTTAGCTAGCCCTACATCTTCATTTATCCATGTCACCTCTGACCTACATGTTGGCCAGGATCCAAAAGGCAAAAGGGCAGAAAGCCAGAGATTCCAGACCTATATACCCTTCCAAGACCCCTCCCAGGAAATGGGCGGGGTTTGCAGGTAAAGTAAACGTAATATCCAGTTCCCAAAGCCCAGCCCAGGAATGGGCAGGGCTCAGGTAAGTTATCTGTACCCAGGGGTGAGGCAACATCATTCTGCCTTGGACATGGCACTCAGCAACATGGATGATTGTTGGAGCACAGAGCCAGGAGAAAGCCCTGAGAACTGCTGGGTGTGAACCCAAATCAAAACAAGGAAAAAAGGAGATTGCATAGCAGTGTCTGTAAGAAAAGTATCCAGTTCTGAGTCTGAAACAGGAACAAACTTGGCACAAGGCTGGTACCTATATTTTGGCTCCTGCATTTAGTAACAGATGCTCTTAAAGATGTCTGTCAGTTGACTGATGAAGCATGGGATCCTGGGAGAATATGGTTAATTGCTAGCAACAAAGCATATAAATAAATTCTTTTAACTACTTTATTAAATTTTTATCCATATACCACATACTTTTCTAATAAAGATGCCCAGTTTGACTGCTGATCAGTCACAGTGTTGTATAACCATCAGCACTATTTTAAAGTATTTGCATCACTTAAAAAAGAAACCCCATATCCATTAGCAGTCATTCCTTGCATCCTGCATCCCCCTTCTAATCCCTAGTCAATCAAAAAAACAAAAACAAAACAAAAACAAACAAACCAGTGGATCATTCTAATATACAGTCTCTCTGGTCCTCATTTCAGGAACCATTCAGAAGGTTCTGGGAAGTCCCCTCATATTACATGAGATCCAGACATATTGATTTCAAACCCAGGACAGTAAGTGGTAGAAAAGCTGTAGCAGCCCAAAGGAGCCAGTTGGTGAATGTGTTCTAGGGTATGACCAGGTTCCACTCAAGTGTTTAAGAATTGGGAGCATGTGGGTAGGGCATTTGCCTTACATGTTGCTGACCTAGGCCCACTTGGGTTTACTCCCTGGCATCCCAAGCCTGCTATGAGAGATTTCTGAGCTAGGAGTAACCCTGGAGCACTGTGGGGTATGGCCCGCAAACAAAAAAACAACAAAAGACGTGATATACAGAGCAGAGAAGCAGCCTTTTTCTTTCCTGATCTCACAGTAGGGAAGAGGGATGGAGATCTTCCTGAGCTCCACCAAAATTCTACACCTCCAAATTAAAACTTGGGGGTAAAAACTAGATATTCTTTACATTCAAAGCTGCTGGTTGAATCACTTGTTTTTAAACATTTTTCCCCAAAAGTCGCTCTACCTTTGAGCAAAAGAAAGTGGGAAACATCCAAAAGCTATAGAGCTATTAGGAAATCTTCAAATGAATCAATTGTAAGTCTGACCATGTATTAAAGAAAAAAACCTAACTTTTTTTTCTAAGTTGATATTTATTGAATATAATACATACAGAAAAAGGTAGACATCATTATATGAAAAGCTTGATGAATTTTCACAAGTGAACATTCTTGCAAGCAACACTCAACTCAAGAACATAAAATGCAGGACTGGAGAGATAGCACCACAATAGGTCATTTGCCTTGCACGCAACTGATCCAGGACAGATAGTAGTTTGAATCCCGGCATCTCATATGGTCCGTCAAGCCTGCAGGGGTGATTTCTGATGGCAGAGCCAGGAGTAACCACTGAGTGCCACCAATGTGACCTAAAAAACAAACAAACAAACAAAGAAGATAAAATGCACCTCCTGTGTCACCCTGATGTCACATCACACACTTTTATTTTTTCCAGAATAGAAACTTCCAGTTCAATATGAAATTTAATAAATTAAATGTGTTATGTTCTTAATTATATTAATGGGCAACAATGAAGTTTTAATAAAAATAATATTGATCAACATTTGAAGGACATTTATATAATTAAAAAAGAAAGAACGTACAAAGTTTATGTCAAGAAAGGGGAAAGCATTAGTACAGAGGCTACAACATAAAGATGCTAAAAATACTAAATCTCTAATGTAAGGCAAGGCATAGAAAATAAGTGCTAGTCTTCAATTATACTAAAAGTGACAGTTTTAAGGAGAACACTATAATGTAACCGCTAACAAGAAGGTAATATATAATTGTGTACTAAAAAAATATCTTTTCTGACTGGACACAGAATCTAGAAAGCATCCTGTTGGGCTCAAAGTGAAAACATAAATCTGTGTGTAATCTAGCAATATAAATACCATGAGTGGAGTGTTGTGCCATCATCCATCCAACATTTAGGTGTATCCGATAAAAACTCACTTGAAGAACAGTCCACGGGAACCTCAGGGGAGGCAGTGAAAAGAACACAGCTTCTGAGCATCATATCAGCCCGTTATGAGGGTTCTGTGATGACATTATCATATACATTGTCTTCAGAGACTTCCCTTCGATTTCACCCATCAGTAGAGAAAGTCCTCTTCGTGCTCATTATCAGACTCCGGGAAGCCAGTTCTCTCTGATGTCCCTCCCTCCCTCACTTTGGAGCTCTACTTCTGGAGATCTGTCATTGTCACCTTTATCATAATGGAGTCTCACAATTCCACAGCTAGTGACACTTGGGGGAGGAGTATTCTGATGAGGGGGGTGGAGGTGCCCAGGAGACACATCTGTGAAGGAAGTTTCCACAGGAGCTGCACTAAAAAGTATACAAGACTGATGGGAGAAGAGAAGACAGGAAGGAGATGGGAATTTTATCAACCAATGTCGTTCCCCAATCTCCCATGCAAGAACCTCTGGGGTGGTTCCAGGACAGTGAATGTAAAGAATGATAGGTGCAGTGAAGGGAAGAACTCTCTTCCCAGGCAAAGCAAGTCAAGTCTGTATACACAGTGGCAGTTGAAAACAGAAATGGCATGTGTTTTCTATGTTGCTTATGTGTGAAAAAGGAGTTTAAACTACCTTCAAGGGAGGAAGGAAGAATAGCTAGCTCAATTTTCTCACATTCTAAAGTTTCTTTGACTCTATGGAATAGTTAACCAGACCAATAGAACATGATGAACTTCCTTTGCTTTAAGGAGACACTATGCCCTCCAGGGGTATAATTCAATTCAAAATACAGAGGGCCAGAAGAACCGGCTCATGATATGAAGCTCACCACAAAGACTGGTGAGTGCAGTTAGAGAAATAACTTCACTGAGAACGATCATAGCAATGTCAATGAGTGAGGGAAGTAGAAAGCCTGTTTCGAATACAGGCGGAAAGTGGGAGAAGAGAAAAGGAGTTATTGGTGTTGGGAAGGTTGCACTGCTGAAGGGGGATGTTCTTTTTATTACTGAAACCCAACTACAATCGTGTTTGTAATCATGGTGTTTAAATAAAGATATTCTATATAAAAAATAAAAAGTGTTCAATTTATACACATTGATTTCACAGGATAGCCATCATAAAAAAATTAAATTAAATTAAAATAAAATACAATATATACCCATAGTGAGGGGTAGAAATGGCTTGAGATATCATAAAAGCTCCCTAAAGTAAAAGAGCAATTTTTTTTAGAAGCACACCTAAGGGAAGGCCAAACAGGAAAGCCATACCTCAGAAAAGCTTTGCTTCTTGCATGTGCTAACCAAGGACGGACTGCAGTTCGATCCCCAAGCGTCCCATATGATCCCCCAAGCCAGGAGCAACTCGAGCATCATCGGGTTAAAAAGGAAAAAGAAAAAGAAAGCTTTGTTTCTTCCCATTGTCTACTTTAGTGAAAACAACAAAATTTATCAAGCTCATGGTTGTATGTGACCTCTTCAATGTTTTGTAGATGAATATATATAATATATATTAGCTCTCTCTCTCTCTTTCCCTCTCTTGCTCATATTGGTACTTTTAATCCAAAGAGTGAACAACCATCAAAATGAAAACAAATGTAAGATATACACAGCAAATCCCTGAGTAGCAGAAAGTTCCCACTGAATGATAAAGTTGTTAGTGTTCCTCTCAATTATTTCCATTCCAATCTAGGCCTGTGACAGCATATGGTGGCCTTACAAGAGGGTGTTTTCATTGCATGTAAAGTGGTTCAAAAGTATCTCTACCATTTGAGCAGTATAGAAAATAAACATGAGAATTATGGAAGAAGTAAAATTCACATTTTTTAATATTGAAATTATCTATTTTACTACCCCTCCTCCCATGGGGGTAGTTTAAGCTCTGTTTTACACATAAACTATGAAAAAAACACATGCCATCTCTGTGTTTGAAATGATTTCATATAAATATGAGGGGAGGTTATTCCAGATAAAGAAATATTACAGAAGGAAACTTTTCTTTTCTTTTTTGTTTTGTTTTTGTTTTTTTTTTTGGGGGGGGGTCACACTGGCAGCGCTCAGGGGTTACTCCTGGCTCTACGCTCAGAAATAGCTCCTGGCAGGCTCGGGGGACCATATGGGGTGCTGGGATTCGAACCACCGACCTTCTGCATGCAAGGCAAACACCTTACCACCATCCTATCTCTCCTGCCCCAGAAAGAAACTTTTCTAATATGCATGATAGAGGTCACATTAAGAGGGAAGTCAAGAAGTCTAGAACCATTTGCAAGTGGCAAAAGTTTGAGTCGGTAAAATATGACACCACACCAGGCTAACCCACTCAAAGGTAGCTTTTAGAGTGATGAGTGATTCTAGGAGAAATTACAGCCCCTCCTGGCCCCCCAAAAGCAGAAATTAATGGATCCCTTTTAGGATAGATAAATTCTAAACAATTTAAAAAGATAAAGTTGAAATCTGTTATTAACAAACTTGGAATTCTTCTATAACATATTTCTTACCATGACTCAAAATGCATCCAAAAAAAAAAAGGGGGTCAGATTGTTGTCATAAAAAGAAAGAATTCCCTAGGACATAAAAAGAAAAGAAAAAATGGAGAAGAAAAGAGAGCCCACAAGCACCACAAACAACTAGCTGGAAAAACTTTTCACAGATGAAAAGTTAATATTAACAGACATTATACAGACATTGAAAAGACTAGTTGGTAAAGAGATAACTATCAGTTCACAGAAACTGAAACTAAAATAGTTCAGAGCTATAAAAATACATCATCGGAAGAGAAATGCTAATTAGACTGGGATGTCACTTACAAAACTCGAAAATTTTGATGACCAGGAGGTGAAATTGGGATTCCCCGGAAGCTAATCCTGAAACAATTTTTTTGGGGGAATCATACCCAGCGGCGCTCAGAGGTTACTCCTGGCTCTGCACTCAGAAATTGTTCCTGGCAGGCTCCAGGGACCATATGGGGTGCCAGGAATGGAATCACTGTCAGTCCTGGGTCAGTCGAGTGCAAGGTAAAATGCCCTACCGCTGTGCTCTCTCTCCAGCCCCCTGAAACAAATATTTTTATCTCCATTTGGGAGATGATCGCAAGAAGCACCAGTCCTGCAGAGAGAAGGAACAGGAAAAAAGCCACAAAGAGTACAAGATCATGTCAGTTGAGTGGGATCTAGAACTCTCTGGAAAACTATGTGTGACAAACTTCAAAGTTAGCCAAGAATAACACCGCTCAAATATTAATCGATCAATTCCTGGATCCGCACTGGCTGATGTTTGCTTTTTGGGATGAATTCTGAGACAATTCTGTCCGATCTATTCCCATATTTACACTGCACAAGCCTCTTCCTGGAGCCAGAAAGTAGCCTCAGGCTGTAGGATACAGCTCTGGGAGAAGTGATTCTCTATAAGGACTGGGTGGAAGGTAGCAGCTTCTTTGCCACATCCTCCACTATGAAAGCTGCCAAGGATCAGACAAGCAGACCTTGCTAGTGAGAACGGAAAGTGTTACACTGCAATGCTAATCTGTAGATCAATTACTTATTGGCAAACTGACAATACATAATAGTAAATCTACTCTCTTGGTGCCTATACCTTTAATCCAGCAGTCTCTGAAGACATATCTTAAGAGATTGGCACATGGTGTGAATGATGACACCTGGGTAAGATTATTCATATAACATCATCTGTAATCATCAACCCTTGGAAACAATGCTATCTATCAATACTAACTAAACAAATGAAGGTGCCACGAAACACAAAAGACAAAAGAGGTGGAGCTTTGGATGAAAATGTAGTGAGAGTTTCAGTCATAAAATGATAAAAAAAAAAAAAAAGGTAAGATGATTATATGACTGTCTGTTAAGATGAGATGGGGTTGGAGCTAGAGTAGAGTTGGTAAGATGCTTGCCTTACAAGTGGCTGACCTGGATACAATCCCTGGCACCATATATAGTCTCTTGAGCCCCTCCACAGCCTGTTTCTGAGCACAGAGCCAAGAGTTTGCCCTGAATACAGCCAAGTGTGGCCCTAAAACAAAACAAAACCCAAAAGAGGTGTTGGAGTAGTGAAGCAGAAGCCTCATTCCCCAAGTCCAGGATATTGGGGACACACTGGTCTGGAAAAAAAAAAAAAACGCTGACACAGGAAATAATACACATGGGGTTAAGGGGATAAAACAGATTCAGGAACTTCCAACATTCAAGCCTTCCACTCCTAAGAAAAAGATAGCTCAGTGGTGGAAAGCAGGAAATGCAAGAGAGCTTTCTCCTTTATTAGGAAGCACCAGACCACACCCTGGGGTGGGGTGTTTCTAACCAATGAGTAATAAGCATATTCTGAATAGGGCAGGGCTCGGTTAATCCAAAAGGGTAGGAAAGTATCACAGTTCACATTTGCTTACATTTGTAGAAAGAAAAATAAAAAATATAGTAATAGAATATAAGAAACTTTAATTAAAAAAAGGTGAGGGTTCTGATGTTGGTAATTGGGAGAGGATGAAATAAAATATATAAGAAATATGACTATGGGGGAGAAAAAAGAAATATGACTACATTATTTCACTCAAATCCATGTAGAAATGTTGATTACTATCTAGGGATATGGATTTTACAGCACTTTTTATTGTTCTTTATTTCTGAGATGTTTGAATGGCACGTATTTTTATTTCTTCACAATATGAATACATGGAAGAGATATAATGACAAAAAAATAAATACAAAGTACTGAGGTAGATAGGCAACAGTCAAAAACAACCAAAATGGAAAATTTTATCAGAGCAGGTGTTCTGCTATAGGGAACAGAAAAAACAGCTGGCTGGCTAGAAGAGGTTTATTGAAAGGAAATTGGAAAATTCACAGACTCACCAGGAGGGCAGAAGCAACAGGCTCTGAATAAAAGCAAGGAGGTAAAGGAACGATACTCGCAGAACTGGCTGCTGGGGATGCTGCCATCAAGCACTACCCACATCCCTTGTCCTGTTCCCTCTGATCTAACTTGGGTGTCAAGATAAAAGCAGATTTTTTATGGCAAAGCAGTATGTGGGATAGGTTGACCTGGGAGGAATGTCAGAGATTACCTGGAACTGGGTGTTGTGAGGAAAGGGAAAGATGGGAGGCAGATTTGGAAGATTTGATGTACATATTCTATGGGGGAGGAGGACAGGGAGAGGGTAGATAGAAGGGGTATGTATAGTCCAAGCGCTCTGGCACAAGAACTGCCAAAGGACTCACCAAAATGTTCACAGAAGGTGAACATCGGCAGTACCCAGAGAGGAAAAGCCAGTTTTTGTCTTTCAACCACCTGCTAGGAAATGTCTACTTCCTTTGCCCTTTTCCCATAGCTCAACTTCAGAAGGGTTAAAATACCACCTGGAAGTGGAGCAGGTGGGATGATAAGGAATCAAAACATCTTGTTGCAGCCCTACCTAGAACAGAAAGGAGAATTTGTTGCTTTGAAAGTGATTGATCAGAATCCAGTAAAGTGACCACTGTTTAGCAAAGGTATGCCATTGCAGTCATAGCAATCCTTAATCTGCTGTTGTTTTTCCTTGTCACCTACTCCAGTATCAAAGGTCCTAGCATAAATCTCAGATTGCTCAGCTGTGAGCTGTGCCATGCTACAGCTCCAAGGTCCATGTTGTCCCCTGTAAATAAATCAACTCGATGTAATCCCACGGGGAAGGGGAAGTGGGAAGTGGGTCTGAAGCAGAGTTGCCATGTGAATTAATAAACCAAGACAGTTATACAGGAGAAAAGTATGGAGTTGGGTGGCTTCTAGCCTTGTGGTCTCCAGGCCACCAAATCAAAACCTTTATTCACCAGCTCAAATTCCAACCACAGAGGGGGAGGGCCCAGTGAGAAACAAAAGTAATCTAGTCTAGGTGTTCTTTTACATGTCAAAGGGATGGGTGAAAAGAAAAGAGGAACCTGGGGGAAAGTCTTTGTTTTAAGTAAAACAACAGTCCCCAACACTCTACAGGTGGAATTCATTACCTTTAAGGAAAAAAAACTTCAGAAGATGGAGAGATAAAACCTGACACTGATGTTCTGCATACATTTCTGATGGATACTGCAACCTACTGGGTTTGGGATGGGGCGAAGAGGAAGGAAAGAAAGAAGCAAACATTTTCCTTTCATCAAGAAGTGGAATTTCACTGCATTATAGGAAACTATAGAACTATATAGAAACTATAACTAAAAGTATAGACCCACTACATAGAAATAACCACTGTATACAGGCTGTCTCTTTAATCTTGAATTTTTGTTTTTGTTTTTGGACTTACTCCTTTCTGCAGTTACGGGTCATTCCTGGAAGTGCTGGTGGTGGAGACCACAAGGCTAGAAGCCACCCAACTCCATACTTTTCTCCTGAGTCAGCCACATGCAAGGCTGACCGTACCAGCTGTATTATCCCTTAGGACTCTATTTTTGAATCTTACAGCTTTATTTTATTAAAAAATCATTGATTAAAACTTCAATTTTATTAAAGACCATGATTAACATTGTTATTGATAGTTGAGTTTTAAATATATAATGTACTAACACCAATTCTATCACCCTAAATTTTATAACTTTTATAGCAATTTCATTTATTCTTTTTTAATTATTCTATAAAATCTTTATTTAAACACCATCAATGTCCCACTTCACCCCTTCCTGTATTTGAGACAGGCATTCTACTTCTTTCACTCATTGTCATGCTAGTTGTTAGTGTAGTTATTTCTCTAATTGCACTCAGCATTCTTTGTGGTGAGCTTCCTATTGTGAACCAGTCCATACAGCCCTCATCTTTGTTGTCTCTGGGCATTATTACAATAATGTCTTTTATTTTTCTTAAAACCATAGATGAGTGAGACTATTCTGCATCTCTCTCCCTCTGATTTATTTCACTCGGCATAATAGGTTCCATGTACATCCACCTATAGAAAAATTTCATGACTTCATCTCTCCTGATGGCTGCATAATATTCCATTGTGTTTATATACCACAGTTTCTTTAGCCATTCGTCTGTTGAAGGGCATCTTGGTTGTTTCCAGAGTCTGGATATTGTAAATAGCGCTGCAATGAATATAGGTGTGAGGAAGGGATTTTTGAATTGTGTTTTTGTGTTCCTAGGGTATATCCCTAGAAGTGGTATAGCTGGATCATATGGGAGCTCAATTTCCAGATTTTGGAGGAATCTCCATATTGTTTTCCATAAAGGCTGGACTGGATGGCATTCCCACCAGCAGTGAATGAGAGTTCCTTTCTCCCCACTTCCCTGCCAGCACTGATTATTCTTTTTCTTTATGATGTGTGCCAGTCTCTGTTGCGTGAGATGGTACCTCAGAGTTGTTTTGATTTTCGAATTCAAATCCCCATCTAACCCCATGCACAAAGCTCAAATCCAAATGGATTAAAGACCTTGGTATCAGGCCTAAAACTATAAGGTATATAGAACAACACATAGGTAAAACACTCCATGACATTGAGACTAAGAGGAAACAGCATTCTCCAAATAAATGGAAGCAGAGATAAACAGATGGGACTATATTAAACTGAGAAGTACCTAGGATACAAAAGCTACCCACAGAATGGGAGAAATTATTCACCCAATACTCATCATATAAGAACTAATATCCAAAATATACAAGATACAGACAGAATTTAACAAGAAAAAAAAATCTAACCCCATCAAAAAATGGGAGAAGGAGGCAGGAATGGAGGAGCAAGTGGTAGAGTGCCTGCCTTGTTTGTGTTAACCATGCAGCTGACTCAGAGCGAACCTGGGTTCGTTCCCTGATGTCCCATATGGTAGCCCAAGCCAGGAGCGATTTCTGAGTGCATAGTAATTAGTAACCCCTGAGTGTCACCGGATATGGCCCAGAAACTAAAAATAAAATAAAAAAAATAATGGGGAGAAGAAATGAACAGACACTTCATCAAAGAAGAAATACAAATGGACAAAAGACACATGAAAAAATGTTCTACATCACTAATCATCAGAGAGATGCAAATCAAAACAAATTTCATATATCTTTGATAACAATTCCAGTGACTAGTATTTAGTAAGTATTAAGATAATGGTAAGTGAATAAATAAATAAATAAATAATAAATGGGTAAGGGTGAATTAAATCCAGCGGTCAAGTTGTAGGCTTAGCATGAGGTTGGCGTAGTACTGCCAAAGGTACTGAGAACTGACTGGGATAATGGTTCTTTATAACATGTCATAAGGTAGCCTTTGGCTACTGATGCTTGAAAAGTTATAAGACCAAGTAATTTAATTTTAATTTTTTTTTTTTTGGTTTTTGGGTCACACCCGGCGATGCTCAGGGGTTACTCCTGGCTGTCTGCTCAGAAATAGCTCTTGGTAGGCACGGGGGACCATATGGGACACCGGGATTCGAACCAACCACCTTTGGTCGTGGATCGGCCGCTTGCAAGGCAAACGCCGCTGGGCTATCTCTCCGGGCCCCTAATTTTAATTTTTATTTAATTTTATTTAATTTTTGTTAATTTTTTAAGTTCACATGCAGCAAATGACTACTGGACCATGTCTGGAGCTCAAATTCCAGCATTGTCTATTGCATGTATAACTTGGATAAACTCCTTTATGTCTCAAATGGGGTAATAATGCTCCTCTATTTTACTGGCCATAATTAAAAGAGGTCTTATTTGTCAAAGGTGATGTCCACTGCATACTGAAAGGCAAATCTTCCTACCAGACAGCTCAACTAGTGACCCATCCTTTGGGGTACACTGACTTCCCCCCTGGATTGATTCCAGATGTTGCTGTAAAAAACCTTGGATGTTTCGTAGATAGCTTGCCTGTTCCAGTGTGAATGGAGGATGCCCATACTTCTGAGGCCTGTGCCAGATCATGATATCAATGCTCAGGGTATAAGGTCCCATTGCACTAGGATCGGTGTGTTCTTACCTCTATTAGATAAGAACTGATCTGTATGTATACTA
>PVKC010045884.1:0-11332 GCA_004027635.1 Crocidura indochinensis | reverse complement strand
GGGTCATTGGACCTCAGTTATTTCCACCGAATAAAGCTGATATTTCCACAAGTCTGACTCTCCGTGAGCTGTTCACTCGCCGATTCACCTCAGAACCACTGGTTACTGGGTGGTCGACGCGTTCTCCGAGTTGGAGGAAAGAGAACTCGTCCTCCCTACCTCCATTAGAGAACCTCTCCTGGGGTCGGATTACAGCAGCTATTCACTGAGACACCAAGAAGGCATTGTTTTTCCCTTTATTTAAAATAGGTTAGCAATACTGTGGTTACCAAAGCTATATCATAGAATAGCTTTATAAGAATTTATCATGCCCACCACCAAAGTTCCAATACCATCCTATAATTTGAATGAATCACTATTCATTTCTTCCATTACCATCTCCTTTCCCTAAGGTAGCCACCATCATTTTTACAAAACTTGAAATTAGCTTTACGGATTTATTTTGCCAATCTGCCTGTTTTAGTTATATTCCATATGATATGTAATACCATCTGTTAATTGTCTTTCACTTCCTTGCTTTCTCCATGTAACATAACTACCTTGAGTTTTACAGACTTGGGCCAAAATGACAGGATTTAATTTTTTTAAACTTCAGAGTAGGACTCAGCTGTGTGTGCGAGACAGACAGTTCTTCATCTAGTCATCTGCAGATATTCAGCTAAGTTGATTTCAAATTTAAATAATTTTGCTTTTAACATGAATGTACAAATATCCTTTAAGTTAGTGTTTATATATTTTTTAAATATGCCAGAAAATAAAATGAAATTTTGTTTTTAAAGCATTTCAGTAGCAATTTTCAATCCCAGAAATGCAATATCAGGTTCCTTTGTATCCATATCTTTATAAAGAGTTCATGTTTCTAATATTTTATATATGCTGATATCACTGTTGTAAGATGTGCAGAAGGGAAAGTTCTTAACTTTTGAACAAATGTGCATGAAAAGGTTTCATTTAGCTAGGATATGAAGATTTATGAAAGTGTTCACTAATAAAAAAAATGGTAATTTTCTAAGTGCCAAACACTGTTCTCAACATATACATCAACTCATTTAATTATCATAATAATTTGACAGATATATATGTACAATTCAAATCCTATTTTACAGACAAGGAATGTATACCCCTTGAGTATTAGTAACTGATTACAATATAGTAAGAAGTATACCTGATACTCTAAATGATATAACCCATATCTATCAACAGGATGATCTGGCCTGTTATTATTCCAAACATTCCTTTAACCCAAAGTGATAGAGTTTACAACTGCTTGAATAAGAAAAGGGTTACGCACTGATTTTTCTACCTTCTGCACATATGAAAGGAATGATAAGCAACAGAAGGAAAAAACAGGAAACAGAAGTTTGGGGGTAATGTAATGTTAAAAGCAGCAGCCAATATAATTTGACAAAAAAAAAACCCACACATACACAACAGTGGGGATTAGAGTGAATAAGAGTTTCAGTAAGTATAGAAAGGTTCTGAGCTCAGGTAATTAAAAACAATTTCCTTAGACAGAGGAGCTTATTATTTTTCTCCTTTCTGGTTGGGAATAGGTTTAGACACCAGGGTCAATAATAAGCTTTAAATAAGTTGTAAATGCAGGTTTCTGAGTTTGAGTTGACTATAAATCATACAATAGATAGATTGGCTTTTGGGCATGGGAAGATGCGTTGTAAATGCTTGCCAGATCAGTCATTAAAAACATCCCAGTACTATATTAAAGGAAGAGAAGAGAGTCACCCTTGTACAATTTAGCTGTCCAGAGTAGAGGACAGTAGCTGAATTTAGCATAGACTCACCTTTTCTATTTCTGATTCACATTTATGTTTGCTTTTATTTTAACACAATTGCCTTCACTGTTTCTTTTTCCTTTCTTACTTTCTTTTTTTTTTTTTTTTGGTGGGGGTATTCCCTGCCTGGTTTGCTGAAGAGTTATTCCTAGCTCTGTAATCAGAAACTGCTCCGGGTGTGCTTAACGCTACCATATGGGTGCCAGAGATCAAACCTGGGTAGATAAGCAAAGCAAGTACCTTATAGGCTGTAGTATCGCTTCAACCTCCTGTTATCATTTTTCCAATGATTATCGTATGTTTGAGTACACTTGATCTAATGAACTAGAAAATGCAGAGTACATGGTTGAAAATGTTATTCAAAATACTGTTAACTATTTGACACGTGAAAATTGAATAATCATACTTGATGTACACATGCAGATTGCTCTAACCAACACATTTTATTGCAAATGTGAAGTAATAATGAAGACAATTAACCTTTATTTCCTTGCCTTTAGACCAATGGTAAGTACTTTCATATTCTTAGCTCTTTTCATCCTCCTGGAAACCTATTAGTAGGGAATATGGTTTCTATTTTATGGATAAACAAATTAAACTTCTGAGAATTTAATCATAAGAGCCTGTACCTTAAGTCTTAGTACTATGTTTTGAACACAGATATTTCAGACTTTAATCCTTTAAATCAGGGTTCCTCAACTTTTTAAACAGGGTGCCAGTTCACTGTCCCTCAAATCTTTGGAGGCCTGACTATAGTAAAAACAAAAACTACGAACAAATTCCTATGCACACTGCATATATCTTATTTTGAAGTGAAGAAACAAAATGGGAACAAATACAGTATGTGGCCCGCGGGCCATAGTTAGAAGACCACTGCTTTAAATCATTCCACTCTGCACATAGTATTCATATTTTTAAGGCCAATCAATACTAAGTCTATTACAACTTAAAAATGGCATAATCTTGCACAAATATTTAACTACTGTTATACTTTCTTTCATATTAAAAGTGAAGGCAACCATATTTTCATTAAAGAAAAACTGAGGATTAAGTTCAGTTATGTGTTAGATATTTGAGACATATATAATTATCATTTTTATATATGATGATTAACGATGATTGAAATGGCAATGAAAATGTCCCCAATCTTTTTGTAAAAGCTCGAAATGAATAGAAAAATACAATATCTTAGTTGAGATATTGGAACAGTATTGACTGTATACACACATACATTATCCTATATATTCCTAGCAATTTAATTAAAACTTAATATAATTGGAACCATTAATTGAAATCTTAATTGGATTAGAATGCAATGTATTAAAGAATCATAACTTGGGAAACCTATGTCTTAAAAATGTCTAAAATAAAAATTGTATTTAATCTAAGTAGATAAGGCGTAAAGTTTGACAACTGGGTTTTAAAAAAAAATCACAGTTCTAAGAACAGTACCAGTGTAAATTTGAGATGGAAGAAAAAACTTGGAGCTGGATGTTCCAGAATTTCCAGATTTAATACAGAGTTCTAGAAATGAAGTCATTGTTTTTGAAGAAATAGATAAATTAAATAATAGATAAATTAGTGGAACAAAATAGAGAGCATACAAATGCAGTCTTTGAATGTTGACAAGGGAACAGAGGCAATGGAGTAGAGACAATTTGTAGTAAATGGTGCTGGAAGAACTCATTATTCATGTGTAAAACAATTCCATCCAGACCTAGACCTTAACCCTTCCCAAACATTAATTGAAAACATCACACACATAAATATAACATACAAAAGTTAAAAGTTTCTAGAAGATATAAGAGGAGTAAATACCAGTGATCTTAGATTTGATAATGACGTTTTAGATACATCAAAGGTACAGTTCACAAAAAACATAATTGATAAGTTGGATATCATTTTGAAAATGTTTTAAATCTGGGGGCTCCAGCAACAGTACAGTGAATGAGTTTGCCTTACACATAACTAACCCATGTTCAATCCTTGGCATCTCATGTAGTCCCCCTTGAACCCTGCTGGGATTGATTCTTGAGTACAGAGCCAGGAAAAACACCAGAGCATTGCCAGGTGTAGCCCAAAACAACAAATTTTTAATCTGTTTGAGAGTTAATATAAGGAAAATAACAGAATAAGTAAATATATGTGTAGAGTAGGGATATATGTTGTATATGTACTATATCCTGAATTTTTTTTTTTGGGTTTTTGGGCCACACCCAGTGACGCTCAAGGGTTACTCCTGGCTATGCGCTCAGAAGTCTCCCCTGGCCTGGCCTGGGGGACCATATAGGGCACGGGGGATCGAACCGCGGTCGTCCAAGGCTAACACGGTAAGGCAGGCACCTTACTGATTTTTTTGTGAACCAAGATTTGCTTTTAAAGATATTTAACAGAAATCTAGTAAAATATTTGCTTATCATTGCCCTAGTATGGAAAATGAAATGTTTTGGCATATTTTATTTCTAAGAAGCATGGAGATGTTAATAGTGTCTTGAATTACTTGCTTCTTATGGTAAAAGGGTCCCTTAGAATCTGGAATCAGTTTTCCTGACTGAAATACCTATATTGATAGTTAAAGTATTATCAGACAGATCAATAAAATTCTGGGGAAAGGCTCTAAAAACAGAGTTCTGTCTGTCACCTTTAAACATGGGCAGCTCAGGATCAAGTCTTGACAACCCTGGATTCGAAGCAGGAATTAAAATCTAGTCTGAAGCTAAAACTATTTTATTTGTGGACTTATTTTAGGGGTTTGGGGAAGCACACCAAACAATGTTTAGGGACTAATATTGGCTCTGTGTTCAGGAGTGACTCCCTCATGTTGCTGAGTGGGATGCTATGCAGTGCCAGGTATCAAACCAGGTGAAGCACAATTAACCCTGTACTAACTTTCTGGCCCCTGTCAAAGTTATTTTAATGTCTATAAGATTATTCCTGGCTCTGCACTCAGAAATTACTCTTGGCAGGCTTGGGATGTTGGGGATCGAACCTGGATCTGTCATGTGCATAGCAAACACCCTACCCGCTGTGCTATCACTAGCCCTATTTCTTCATATTGATTGTGATTGTTATGTGCCTTATCAAAGGCTCTCCACTGATGCTCCACTGGATTTTGACACAACTTTGGCTCTGTTAATTATGTGCTTTGTAGATAATCACCTGAGTGTTAAAGGCTTGCTGCAGTAATTCCATAGGATACTGTAAATGCTAAATGGAAACTAGGCTTAACTATTACATATACTAAAGATTAACTTCATTGCTAAGTTTCTCTGTAATTTTTGGATAATTGTGACTTTTATCTTTTGTTTCCTGAACCTTCGAACATAACTAAAAGTGGCTTCCAAACCATATTGTCCAGAAAAAATGACCACAGAAATGATTGCTATTATTTGCTTATCTGGGAAAATATTTTATTTTCATTATAAGAAAATGAGTAAAAATAATGTAAAACTGTTGAAGGAAAGAAGTACTAAAATGTGATTTATGAATCCCTAGGCCTATGAGCACCTTTTTGCTGCCATCTGGCCTGCTAGAAAATGTATAGTCCTGCTTAAAGGCCATAGGTGACTCTTTCCTTATTGCACCAATGCTAAAGTACCAAATCTTTAGTTGATTTATCAACCTCAACCTATCAGTAATTTGTCTCCATCCACACAGCTTGCCATTATTTTTCTTTGTTTGTTTTATGGCACTTTAACCTGCAGTCAAACTGAATTTTCTTGAGCTCACTCAAGGAGTATTCCTTGCTGCTAGGCCTTTATCCAGCTTCACCACATATATTCACTTTTTTTCTTTTTTTGCTTTTTGGGCCACACCCTGTGATGCTCAGAGGTTATTCCTGGCTATGCCTTCAAAAATCGCTCCTGGCTCGATGACCATATGGGACACCAGGGGATTTAACCAAGGTCCATCCTATATTGGCCACGTGCAAGGCAAATGCCCTACCACTGTGCTGTCGCTTGGCCCCATATATTAATATTTCCCTTAATTTTTATATTTATTTTTAATTAATATATATTTAAACACCTTGATTACAAATATGATTGTGGTTGGGTTTCAGTCATGTAAAGAATTACCACCTTCCATTTTAATTCCAGTACATTCTTCAGATCTAATAACTCCAAGATAAGATCTCACCTTATTCTTCTATTTTTTGTGTGTGTTTGGAACATACTAGTGGTTCTCAGAACTTTCCTCTGGCTCTGTAATCAGAGATCACTCATGGCAGTACCATATCGAATATAGGAGATCAAACCCGGGTTGACCAGGTGCAAGGCTACCCTACCCACCCTACAATTCCTACAGCCTTTAGCCCTCAAATAGAGTGGCTTCTCTTTTTATAGTGTCAAACGATATCTGTTCAAAGTATATTTTTATTTAAAGTAGTATTTCTCAAATCTTTTGTGAAATTGTGTTGCGAGCCAGAATGATGTCAGTGCTGCGTATTCCCCCAATACACTGAGTAACAAATAACTTAGTCTGTCTGCCTTACTTGTGATTTCTGACCTGAGAACAGAAATCCTCAGGGTCTGTCACAGTAGGAAAATAATTAATAGTTACTGAATTTAAAATCAATAGAATATTGACAATGGAACTATTTCATTTATGATATTCGCAGTATATACAAAAAGCTTTTTAAGAATACATTTATCTTCCTTCCACTATTCTGTATTTCCATTCATTATTTTCATATCTCTTTTTTATTTGTAGAACTCATTATAGTTTAGCTAGCAAGTTTGTAATGCTGTTAACTTCTGTAATGCTGTTATACAGTTACTGAGCCTCACCACAACCAAAGTGTCCAAGCCTCTTTGCCAATGTCCTTATGTTACATTACCCCACCTCCTTGCTTGGTAATCTCACTTTTGTATCTCACTTTTGTTCCTAATTTTAAACTGTCTATTCCTTTGTATTATTACTTTGAGTCCCAAAGATGGATGCAATTACCCTATATTTTCTTCCCCTCAGACTTATTTTGCTTGACATAAGTTGCTCTTTCAAGTTGCAGTAAAGGCAAGATTTCATGTTTTTTTTTATAACTGAGTAATGTTGTGCATTTGTACAGAAACGTTTTTGGAGTAGTGGGAATTGGAAAAATACCTGGTAAGGGATCACATGCAGCTCTGTGGATCTCTGGATCAAAAACCAGGCCAAATGCAGTAAAAGTAGTGCCCTACCCACTGCTATCTGTCTGCTCTATTACTCTTCCCACTTGAAGAAAGACTAGTCAATTATCAAATTCATTGAGGTGTTATAGTTTACAATACTGTCATTTACAGTTTTATGCATACATTTTTACAATAGTGTACCCACAATTGTGTACACGTTCCTCCACCAATGTCCAAGAATCTCTCCTAGTCACTAGTCACTACCACTTCTGCACAGATAAGCTCAATTCTGTATATCAACACTCTAGTTCCCATTTTATTAGTTGGTTTTGAATTTTGTGAGAGCTCAATGTCCAATGATATCTGCAAATTCCCCTTAATTTCCTCTTCAATCTTCTACTGCTTCATTCTTGAAGTCAATCCTTATAGCATTTTCAGTGCTATTCCTTTTGAAAATGAAAAATAAATGAAACCAAGGTAGAAAGGTGAAGTAAATGAACAGAAATTCTTTTCTTTGGATGTCAGTTGAGTTACTTTTTTCTTATTCCAATCTAACATCTCTAAACCCCATCAGATTGTTTGACAGGTATCCTAACTACATCCCTATACTCCAATTTACTGTTCCAAGCTCAGAAAGGTAGTGCCTCTATATTCCCAGATGAATGATCCTTAAATCATATTTTGTTGATAGAAAAACATGTCTTTTTCCACAAACATCTTAGTGGAGGCTTGACCTCATTTAATTTTATGAATATTTTGTACAGATTAAAAAATATCAGTTATGCAGTGTTCCAATACCGATTCCTTGAAAGGTGTTCCTTTCCTGCCACCAATTCTCCAGCTCCACCCATTCAGCCTGCCTTTATGGCAGATACTTCTCTCTCTCTCTCTCTCTCTCTCTCTCTCTCTCTCTCTCTCCACTCTCTCTCCCCTCTGTCTCTTTCTGTCTCTGTGTGTGTCTCCTTCTTCTCTTCCCTTGTTTTTTCCTTTAGGCCAGTGGTTTGCAATACTTTTACTTGAAGGGGTATCATTCCTATCACTTAACTTCCTTTCATCATCTGGTCCAGAGTGATCACTTCTGACTATTTTAAAAAATTCTTAAATAACACTCACCACAGAAGGAGAAAAAAAAAAACACATGCAACCATTTAGGATAGGATTTCATGGATGGTGAAGAAGGAAAAGATTAAAATAGCACAAACATTCTCCCCATCATTATCCACAAGCCTTGTCTCAAAAACTAGAAGTAACTAACCTTAGAGAACAAGTACTATAGAACTACTGTATGTAGAATATGAAAACTAGTTTAAACAAACAAAAAATCATTTCCACAAAAAATATATTATTTTTAAAAACTACTGAAAGCAGAGAAAAAACACAAAAACTCAGATTAACTTATTCTCTTCCTTATATTGTGTCTGGGCAACCAAGAAGCTTCAAACCTAATAAAAATTTCATATATCTACTAGTTTATATGCATTTACATAAAGAAATGCATGCACATTCCGCTTGAATGTTTCACTTCCATGAGCATTACATATGTCTTGTATAATTCATATTTTCACTTCTTTATCACTGAGGAATTAGAGATATCCAAAGAGAAGCTTAGTGATTAGTGTGTAGTTTTGTCAATTAACAAAATGTTAGGCCTACTATAAATGTCACACTGAAAAGAACATCTTCCAAGTGCAAACAAAATAGAACAATTATTTTATTCTCTGAATTCTAACAAATTAAAATAAATATCTGCATGATCCATAGTTTGAATTACCAGAGCTAGGACTGCTAATGGCTATTGAAAAAGCACAGACAGCAGCAGCACTTAATTATGATGCTGTCCTGCATAGAGTACAATGCAGTTTTTCTCCTGCCTTCAAGATCATGTTGGCAGTAGAATGACTATAATGAACTGTCCTCCAGTCTCAAAATGCTGTTTTCAGCAATATTTCTTTGGGGTATTCAGAGTTTTACAGTGTGTGAAATCTGACTTGAATATGCTCCAGCACTGTAAATTTTACTTCAAAATTGTCACCTATTTTCTAATTGAATACCATGTTATTTAAAAGTGCACATAATATTTAAAATAAATATATGAGCTATGAATCATATACCATCAGATTTTCTTCAATATATGCAAATCCCTCAGTTGCCCAATAGCTTTCCATTTGCTCCAGTACTTATAGTCAAAAGTATTTCGTGTTTCTTCCAGATTCATGATGGTGAACACATTCACTTGTAATTATGAGTATACAATAACTCAATTAACCGCTATTAACCTAGGAAAATATATTATTCCTTTGCTTTGATATTTTGAGTCATATCATCTAAGTGTTTGCTTAAAACATGAATACAATTATAGCCAACACATTGGGTAATTAAATAGGAAAAAAATCTCTTAAACATTCTCAAAATTTCTGTGATTTTTCTTCTTTTCATCAATAGTATTCCCCTATTATCTTAATTAGAAAGAATAGCAGATTGATAAAGAGCAACAAAAAGAAAAAAAGATCGATCTTCATACTAAATAGTATGCTGAATATTAGTATAGTAAATCTTCATTATTTGGGATTAGGAGGAGCACAGCCCCATTTACTATTAACATAATATTGTTTGAGGGAGGAAATTATGTAACATCATTTCCTTCAAGCAAATGATCCACTCATAGAATGCTTTTGCTACTCAGTTTTCTACATAATCAGAACTTAATTCTTCTTTTTATCCTTTCTTTTTTGAGTTACCTTGGGTGGTTATATTGTTATCCAAAGGACAATCGCTTTAGAAAACTTAGATCCTTTAATCTATATTCTATTGCACCAGCCCTTAATTTAGTTTTACAAAAAGTGTCAGAGGCCAGAGAGATAGCACAGCGGTAGGGTGCTTGCCTTGCGTGCAACTGATTAAGAATGGATGGTGGTTGGAAAGCCGGCATCCCATATGCTTCCCTGTGCTGCCAGGAATGATTTCTGAGCACAAAGCCAGGCGTAAACCCTGAGTTCCCCTGGGTGTGATGCAAAAACAAACAAAAAAAATTTCAAAGTTTTATAAAAGTACACAAATGTTTTGGAAGCTTCAAAAAAATAAATTATTTTTTTTGCTTTTGCTTTTGGGCCACACCCAGTCAAGCTCAGGGGTTACTCGTGACTATGCACTCAGAAATCGCTCCTAGCTTGGGGGACCATATGGGAATTGGGGGGATTGAACCATAGTCCGTTCTAGGTCAGCCATGTGCAAGGCAAAGGCCCTACCACTGTGCCACCGATCCGGCCCAAGCTTCTAAATATTTAACTAAGGAATTTCCATGTCATTTTTTCCCAAGATTTGTGCCTATTTATATCCCACCAACAGTGTCCCAGAGTTCCTTTTTCTCCACATCTTCATCAGCAATTGTAGTTTTCATTCTTTATTTATATAGGGCATATTAATTATATATAGGACATATCACATTGTATTTTTACTTGATATTTCATAATAAAAGTGCTAGTGAGATTTGTATAGTGTTTCTATATGCCTTAATTATGTAATTTTAGAGAAATACCTGTTCAGGTCTTTTGCTCAGTTTTTTATTCAATTATTTACATCTAGTGTATGATGTTGTTGGAGTTCCTTATATATTTTGGCTCTTGATCCTTTACCAAAAATATATTTGGCAAATATTTTCTTCTAATTGCTAGGCTGTCTTTTGTTTTGTGGGTTTTGTGGTTTGTATAAATTTCTTTTGCTACATATAATTTTTTTAAATGCGATGCTGTTCTATTTGTTTAATTTGGCTCTTAATTTCCTTACCAATGAAGTTGAATCTCCAAATACATTTCTGATATTGAGGCCCGAGGAAATACAACCTAAGTTTTATTTTATGTATGTAGGGTTTATATCTAAGTATTTTATTTTGTGTTAATTTTTGGGTATGGATTTAAATTTTGATCTATGGTTCATGGTTTTTTTTCATATGGCTGTCCAGTTTTCCTAGCATCATTTGCTGAAAAAGCTTTACTTCTCAAATGAATGGAATTGGCGTCTTTTGTCATAGTGGTGCATTATTTTAACCCATTGATTTCTCTTCCTTTTTATATTGAAATACCACAATTATTTAATTGCTATTGCTTTGCTGTATACTTTTAAATCAGAGGACATCATGCCCCCAATTTTCTACATTTATTTTGGAATAAAAGCTTATTTGGGAACTCTTGTGCTCCATACCAAATTTTAAATTGCTCTATTTCCTGTTAAATATTTCAAGTATTAACCGTTTTCCAGAGTAGTTTTAATATTTTTATTTAACATTATGAACCATATGTTCTCATTCTGTGACAATTACAATTTCTAAAACTTGTTTTTTTGTTTGTATTAATAGAGCCAAACCATTGAATATGAATGGTATCACCTTCTGATTCGGTATATTTGTTTTAAATGGCTCCAATTATAAATATTCCATTT
>PVKC010045883.1:0-11346 GCA_004027635.1 Crocidura indochinensis | reverse complement strand
TGCTGTTCGCAGAATTGTGTCTCTATCTGTGGGATTCGTCATTGTGACTAGGATGTGTCTTGGGGTATTTTTTCTGGGGTTTCTTTTGGTTGGTACGCTTCGGGCATGCAAGATTTGATCACATATATTCTTTAGCTCTGGAAGTTTCTCTTGAATGATTTTCTTGACCGTTGATTCTTCCTGGAAATTTTCTTCCTGTGTCTCTGGGACTCCAATGATCCTTAAGTTGTTTCTGTTCATCTTATCATAGACTTCTATTTTCATCTGTTCCCATTCTTTGCCTATTTTTTCCATTGTCTGTTCGTTTAAGTTTTTTTCCCCACTCTCTCCCGCTGTATGGAGTTGTTATTTATCTCATCTTCCACAGCACCAATTCTATTCTCAGCTTCTTCTACCCTGGTGTTGAGATCATTTATTTTACCTTTCAATTCATTTACTGAGTTTTTCAGGTCTGTTAGTTGACATGTTATTTCAGTTTGGAGTTTTGTGATTTGTGTCATCATATTTTCTTGGTTCTTATTAGTGTTCTGTTCAACTCAGTCCATGGTTTCTTTGAGTTCTTTGAGCATCTTCCATATTGTTTTTCTAAAGTCCTTATCTGAGAGATTGATTAGTTCGTTGGTCATTATCTGGTCATCAGAATTGTCTTCGTTCTCTATGTCTGACGCTGGCCTGCGTTGTTTCCCCATTGTCACACTAGTATTGTGTGTTTTTCTATGTGTTGCGGTGGTATTCATTGGGTAGATGATGTGCGCAGCCAGACACCTCTGGTTCTAGCCTTTCTGGGTGTGTCGATTAGTCTACAAGTGAGTGGAGTCCTCCGTGGATGAGGCCTCTGAGAATATCAAATCTTGGGCCTAGGCTTACAGCAGAGAAGACAATCCAGTGAGAAATGCTGGGTTTCTGTGATCCAGCACAGTCCTTAGTGTGTTTTTTCCCTTCTTGTTGCATTGATGTGCTTTCCTTAGAAAGAGCTCACGACCGCGTAGCGAAGCGTGCTCTTCTGCGGCTATTATTAGCCCACTCCCACGAGGTCCGGATGTCAGCAGAGGACAAAGAAACACAAAGAAAAGACAAGACTTACAGTTCTTAGCAGTCAGCCCTAGTGGGCAGGTGTGGGTACGGAGAAATTCCCAGCCTGACGTCACAATCAGGGGACCTTGCTTTGCAGAGTACTTGCTATAGCCGGTTTTCAGTCTAATGAGGTATTCCTGGGTGTTTCCGCACTAGGATGGACCTCTGGGAGAGCAAGTCTTTTTGGGGCCGGTTGGGCCACTCCCACGAGGTCTGGATGTCAGCAGAGGATAAAGAAACACAAAGAAAAGACAAGACTTACAGTTCTTAGCAGTCAGCCCCAAAATATATTTTATTTAAACACCTAGATCACATACATGATTGTGTTTGGGTTTCAGTCACGTAAAGAACACCGCCCATCACCAGTGCTATGTTCCCATCACCATTGTCCCACATCTCCCTCCACCCCACCCAACCCCTGCCTGTATTCTAGACAGGCTCTCCATTTCCCTCATACATTCTCATTAGTAGGACAGTTCAAAATGTAGTTATTTCTCTAACTAAACTCATCACTCTTTGTGGTGAGCTTCATGGGGTGAGCTGGAACTTCCAGCTCTTTTTTGTGTCTGAAAATTATTATTGCAAGAATGTCTGTCATTTTTTTAAAACCTATAGATGCGTGAGACCATTCTGTGTTTTTTTTTCTCTCTCTGAATTATTTCACTCAGCATAATAGATTCCATATACATCCATGTATAGGAAAATTTCATGACTTCATCTCTCCTGAAAGCTGCATAATATTCCATTGTGTATATGTACCACAGTTTCTTTAGCCATTCGTCTGTTGAAGGGCATCTTGGTTGTTTCAGAGTCTTGCTATGGTAAATAGTGCTGCAATGAATATAGGTGTAAGGAAGGGGTTTTTGTATTGTATTTTTGTGTTCATACGGTATATTCCTAGGAGTGGTAAAGCTGAATCGTATGGGAGCTCCATTTCCAGTTTCTGGAGGAATCTCCATATCACTTTCCATGAAGGTTGAACTACACGGTCTTCCCACCAGCAGTGGATAAGAGTTCCTTTCTCTCCACATCCTCGCCAACACTGTTTGTTCTCATTCTTTGTGATGTGTGCCATTCTCCGTGGTGTAAGGTGGTACCTCATAGTTGTTTTGATTTGCATCTCCCTAATGATTAGTGACGTAGAGCATTTTTTTCATGTGTCTTTTAGCCATTTGTATTTCTTCTTTGTCAAAGTTTCTGTCCATTTCTTCTCTCCATTTTTTGATGGGATTAGATGTTTTTTTCTTGTAAAGTTCTGTCAGTGCCTGTATATTTGGAGATTAGCCCCTTATCTGATGTGTATTGGGTGAATAGTTTCTCCCACTCAGTGGGTGGCTGTTGTATCCTTTAAGCTGCCGAAGCTTCTCAGCTTAATATATTTCCATCTGTTAATCTCTGCTTTCACCTGCTTAGAGAGTGCATTTTCCTCCTTGAACATGCCTGTAGTCTCAATGTCCTGGAGTGTTTTGCCTACGTGTTGTTCTATATATCTTAAGGTTTTGGGTCTGATATCAAGGTCTTTCTTCCATTTGAATTTTACTTTCGTACATGATGTTAGCTGGGTATCTAAGTTCAACTTTTTGCAAGTGGCTAGCAGTTGTGCCAACACCACTTGTTGAAGAGGCTTTCTGTGCTCCATTTAGGATTTCTTGCTCCTTTATCAAAAATTAGGTAACATTTTCTGGGGAACATTTTCTGAGTATTCAAGCCTATTCTACGGATCCGAGGGATTGTCCTTATTCTAATACCATGCTGTTTTGATAACTGTTGCTTTATAGTAAAGTTTAAAGTTGGGGAAAGTAATATTCTTCCCATGTTCTTTTTCTAATGATTGCTTTGTTATTCTAGGGTGTTTATTGTTCCAAATGAATTTCAAATGTGCCAGATTCACTTCTTTGAAGAATGTCATGAGGATCTTTAGAGGGATCACATTAAATCTGCATAAAACCTTGGGTATTGTTGCCATTTTGATGATGTTAATCCTGCCAATCCATGAGCAGGGTATGTGTTTCCATTTTATCATATCCTCTCTTATTTCCTGGAGCAAAGTTTTATAGTTTTCTATGTACACGACGTCCTTCACATTTTTAGTCAAGTTGATTCCAATATATTTGAGTTTGTGTGGCACTATTGTGAATGGGGTTGATTTCTTAATGTTCATTTCTTCCTTATTACTATTGGTGTATAGAAAAGCCATTGATTTTTGTCTGCTCATTTTGTAGCCTGCCACCTTGCTATATGAGTCTATTAATTCTAGAAGCTTTTTGATTGTCTTAAGTTTTTTCTAAGTAGAGTATCATGTCATCTGCAAACAGTGAGAGCTTGACTTCTTCCTTTCCTATCTGGATTCCTTGATATCTTTTTCTTGCCTAATTGCTATAGTGAGTACTTCCAGTGCTATGTTGAATAGGAGTGGTGAGAGAGGACGACCTTGTCTTGTGCCAGAATTTAGAGGGAAGGCTTTTAGTTTTTCTCCATTGAGGATAATATTTGCCATTGACTTGTGGTAGATGGCCTTAACTATAATGAGAAAGGTTCCTTCCATTCCCATCTTGCTGAGAATTTTGATCAAGAATGGGTGTTGGACCTTATCAAATGCTTTCTCTGCATCCTTTGATACAATCATGCGATTTTATTTTTTTTGTTGTTGATGTTGTGTATTATGTTGATAGATTTATGGATGTCAAACCATCCTATTCCTGGGATGAAACCTACTTGATTGTAGTGGATGATCTTCTTAATGAGGCATTGAATCCTATTTGCCACGATTTTGTTGAGGATCTTTGCATCTGCATTCATCAGCGATATTGGTCTGTAATTTTCTTTATTTGTTGTATTTCTGTCTGGTTTAGGTATGAAGGTGATGTTGGCTTCATAAAAGGTATTTGGAAGAGTTTCCGTTTTTACCCTTTGAATCTCTGCCATATCAGTAGTGATCACTACTTTTTAATTCCTAATACGAGTTATCAAGTTTCTCTCTCTTTCTTTGCTAGTTTTGCTAGTGGTCTATCAATCTTGTTTATTTTTTCAAGGAACCAACTTCTCCTTTCATTGATCTTTCAGATTGTTTTTTGGGTTTCCACTTCATTGATTTCTGCTCTCAACTTTGTTATTTCCATCTGCCTCCCTATTTTTGGGTCCTTTTGTTGAGCACTTTCTAATTCTATGAGCTGCGTCATTAAGCTACTCAGGTAAGCCCCTTCTTCCTTCCTGATGTGTGCTTGCAAAGCTATAAATTTTCCTCTCAGTACTGCTTTTGCTGTGTCCCATAAGTTCTGATAGTTTGTGTCTTCATTATCTTTGTTTCCAGGAACCATTTTGATTTCCTCTTTGATTTCATCTCAGACCCACTCTATATTCAGTTGGAGGCTGTTTAACTTCCAGGTGTTAAAGTTTTTCTTCTGTGTTCCTTTGGAATGCACAAATAATTTCAGAGCTGTGGTCAGCAAAGGTAGCCTGATTCTTCCTAGAAAATTTCTTCCTGGGTCTCTGGGACTCAATGATTCTTAAGTTGTTTCTGTTGATCTTATTATAGATTTCTATCTTCATCTGTTCCCACTCTTTGACTATTTTTTCCATTGTTTGTTCATTTGTTTTAAGTTTTTGTTTTCCAATCTATTCTGCTGTATGGAGTTTTTATTCATCTCATCTTCCACAGCACCAATTCTATTCTCAGCTTCTGCTACCCGGTGTTGAGCTTATCCATTTTGTCAGTCAGTTCATTTACTTGAGTTTTTCAGGCCTGTTACTTGACATGTTATTTCAGTTTGGAGTTTTGTGATTTCTATGTTCATATTTTCTTGGTTCTTATTAGTGTTCTGTTCAACTCGATCTATGGTTTCTTTGAGTTCTTTGAGCATCTTCCCTATTGCTTTTCTGAAGTCCTTATCTGGTCATCAGAATTGTCATCTTCGTTTTCTATGTCTGACGCTGGCCTGCATGGTTTCCCCATTGTCACACTTGTATTGTGGGTTTTTCTACGTGTTGTGGTGGCATTCATTGGCTAATTGATGTATGCGGCCACACTCCTTTGGCTCCACCCTTTCTGGGCAGGTCGATTCACCTCCAAGGGAGTGGAGTCCTCCGTGGATGAAGCCTCACACAGGATCAAATCTTAGGCCCGAGCATGCAGTGGAGAAGACAGTCCAGAGAGAAGTGCTGGGCTTCCGTGATCCAGCACAGTCGTTCGTGTGATTTTTTTCTTCTTGTTCCGATGGTGTTCTTCCCTTAGAAAGAGCACACAGCCGCGTAGCAAAGCGGAGTCTTTTCTGCCGACTCCCAGGAGGTTCAGGTGACAGAACAGGAGAGAGTCACACACAGGCAGCACTTACAGTTTTTCACAGTCAGGTCCCACTGGGCAGGCGTAGATTCAACTTCACCGATTTTCCCAGCCTGACGTCACACACAGGGGACCTGGCTTTTGCAAAGTATTGCTTCTAGCCGGTTTTCGCGTTATGAAGGAGTTCCTGGGTGTTCCCTCCGTAGAATGGAGCTCTGGGAGAGCGAGTTTTTTGGAGCTGTTTTCGGCCGACTCCCAAGAGGTTCAGGCAACAGGACAGGAGAGAGACACACACAGGCAGAACTCACTGTTTTTTCACAATCAGGCCCTCTGAGCAGGCGTAGATTCAGATTCGCAGATTTTCCCAGCCTGACATTACAAACAGGTGCATACAGCATTTTTAAAACAATCATAATGGGTTTTGATCATCTAGATTACTTTCCAGAAAGCAAACTGATATAATATATGGCATATAGCAGGGGTTTCAAACTTGGGACCCTCCGTACAAAATTTTGTGGACTGTGGCCGGCCTTCAAATATCACGATTATTCGCTTACAATAAAATTCGCATAAATGTGGAGCCGGGAGGTTTGTGCAGGAGGTAAGGTGCCTGCTGCCTTGCCTGTGCTAGCCTAGGACAGAGCACGGTTCGATTACCTGATTCCCATATGGTCCCCGTGCCTGCCAGGAGCGACTTCTGAGCGCATAGCCGGGAGTAACCCCTGAGCGTCACTGATGTGGCCGCTCCCAAAAATCGCATAAATGTAATAAAATGCACATAAAATGCGATAAATGCATATACATGCAATAAAATGCAATAAAAACCTCATTAGTAAGAAAAAAAATCCCATTAAAAATTTGCATACCCCAAGGAGTTCCCTTCAGGGTATGCAAGTGATTAATGCGATTTTTTGCGATTTTTTTTCTTACTACTGCGATTTTTTTTATTGCGAATATTTGGTAAGCAAATAATCGCGAAAACTTTGCACCTAGGGCAAACGTCATTTCCACTGCTCCTGCCTGCTGTCCCCCCTTTATTTTTTTTGTGAAATCCCTTATGCAGCCCTGCCTCACCCCGACTTTGCCTCCTGCGGCACCCAGTTAAATTGAGTTTGAGACCCTTGGCATATATCTGATATCATATATTGTAGTAGTCATCTATTAGGTTTAATTGAAAACTAAATGCAGGGCCAGAGAGATAGCATGGAAGTAAGGTGTTTGCCTTGCATGTAGAAGGAGAGGGGTTCAAATCCTGGCATCCCACATGGTCCCTGCCAGGTGTGACCCAAAAACAAAAAAAAAATGAAAAACGTACTCAGTGAATTAGCACTGTAGCAAGAATCTGTGGCCTGCAGTTGCCTTTTCTAATGGCATTTATATCCATATACTGGAGATAAACATCAGATTATAATATCAGGAATAATCAATTAGAAAATGAATACATTAGAATATTTATCAAACATCATAATGAGAAGTGAATTTGTAACCTAATATAATGTAGCACTATAATGCGAAACTAGGGCAACCGACACACTTTTCCAAGAAGTACTGTGAACACAAACATTAGAGACTTGTTCTAGTGTCAGAGTGATGGCACGGTAGTCGAGCCTTTACTTTGCATGCTTCCAACACCAGTTGGAGTCTGTTTTGATTCCCAGTGTCCCACATGGTCACCTAAGCTTCTCAGGAGCGATTTCTTAGTACAGAGCCAGGAGTAATCCATGAGTGCTGCTTTGTGTGACTCAAAACAAAAACAAGAGTTGTTACCAGTGCCAGAGAGATAGCACAGAAGTAAGGTGGTTCGAATCCTGGCATCCCATATGATCCCCAGAGCGCTGCCAGGTGTGACACAGAAAACACAAGAGGTGTTATAGACATATTAAGATTAAGATTCTAAGTATTCTTGGATGGATCATTGTATTTGGAATTCCCAGCTTCCAAAACATTCTGCACCTGTTTCTGTGGGTAAAAGCATAAGAACATTATTATAGAGCTCTATAAAGAGCAGTTGAACTACTTCTGGCTTGCTTCATTTATTATACCTTCTAGTTCCATCCTATTGCTTCAGCTTTCATTAAGGAACCATTTCTTACAGCTCTGTAGTACTCCGCTCTATTTATGTACACAGCTTCATGACCCACTGGACTGTTTTCAGACATCTAAGTAGATTCCAAGTCTTAGCTATTGTACTGAGTGCTACTATGAGTAGCAGTGTACATCTATCCTTTTGGGTGACTTTTTATTCTGGACATAGATACCCACAAGAGGGATTTCTGAGTCCTATAGCAGTTCCTTTTTGAGTTTAATTGGAATCCTCCATACTGTTTTCCATGTAGGTTGGATCAGGCAGCATTTGCACTGGCAGTGGATGAGAAGTCCTGCTCCATGCTCAGAAATTGTTCCTGGCAGGCACGGGGGAACATATGGGGCACCGGAATTCGAACTGATGACCTTTTGCATGAAAGACAAACGCCTTACCTCCATGCTCTCTCCCGGGCCCCGAGAATTCCTTTATTAACACGTCCCTGGCAGCAGAGATTTTTCACTGAATGTTTAAAGTGTGCTGTCCTCAAAAGTGTAAGATGTCATTGATGTAAAGATTTGCATTTCCTAATGATAAGTGATGATATTTTTTTCATATGTCTGGTATATCTTTGTCTTCCTCAGAGAAGTATCTTTTCTTTTTCACCCGATTTTTGATGGCATTTATAGATTTTGTGGCGTAAACCTTTGTATTTTCTGGTGACACTCAGGGATTACTCCTGACTACGTGCTTAGAAAGCACTCCTGGTTTGGGGATATATGGGATGCTAGGGGATTGAACCGAGGTTCATCCTAGGTCAGCTCGCTCAAGGCAAATGGCCTACCACTTACGCCACAGCTCCTTTCCCTCCAACACCTAATGTTGAAGTGACTATCGTTGCTCCGTTTCAAATTTTGGCTCCTTTGACAAAGATTAATTGATAATCTACTTGAGGGCTTGTCACTGGATATTCTATTCTGACCCATTGGGCTGAAAAACATGTCTTTGTTCCAATATCATGTTTTGGTCACTGTGGTTTTGTAGTAGAGCTACAAATTAGGTAAGTTGATGCCCCTGGTTTCTTGTTTTTTTCTTGTTTTTCAATACTGATTTGGCGGTGCTAACTATTGTATGGTTCCACACAGACTTTATAAGAATCCTGTCTGAGGTGCCAGAGTGGTGACACAAGTGATAGGACATTTACCTTGCATGCGCTAACTTCTGATCCCCTGGTATCCCATAGGGTCTTCCAAGCAGGAGCCATTTCTGAGTGCATAGTCAGGAGTAGCTCCTGAAGAACCACTGGGTGTGACCCAAAAATAAAAAGAAAAAGAATGCTCTCTGAATTCTGCTCTGGATTGTATTGAAACACATATAGGAGTTTTAAGTGAGATGTTATTTTGAGGATATTGATTCTTCCAGCTAATGAGCCTAGAATGTTCTTCCATTTCCTTAGATCTCGCTCAATTTGTTTGTGATGTATTTTCAAGTTTTCACCATATAGGTGTGTTCCCTGTTTTGGAAAGTTAAATTCCTATGTACTTGATAGTTTTGGACATTATTTTCACCACGTGTCTCAAACTCGCGGCCTGCAGGCCATTTGCGGCCCTCCAAACAACATTTTGTGGCCCCCTTACTAATGTGATTCTTATTGCAATTATTTGGTAAGTGAATATTCACAAATATTGCGTCTTTGTGACCTTGGTCCACAAAATGTTGTATGGAGGGCTACGAGTTTCACACCCCTGGGGTAGACTCTTTGAACTCTTTCTGTGAGTCATTATTTGTATAAAGGAATATCACTGTCTTTTGTATATTGATTTGTAGCCAGTCACTTTGCTGTATTGGTTTATTGTTTCTACAACGTTTTGTGTGTCTCTTAAGGGTCTTCATTATATACCATGATTTCTGCAAATATAGTTAGACATACTCTTTATTTTTTTTTTTTTTTTTGGTTTTTGGGCCACACTTGATGACTCTCAGGGTTTACTTCTGGCTATGCGCTCAGAAATCGCTCCTCACTTGGGGGACCATATGGGACGACAGGGGATCAAACCGCAGTTCTTCCCAGGCTAGTGCGGGCAAGGCTGATGCCTTTACCACTCCGATAATTCGAGGATTTTTATTGTTTGGGTTGGTTTGTTTTGGGGTCACATCCACTGGTGCTCAGGGGTGTTGGTTTGTTTTGGGGTCACATCCAGTAGTGCTCAGGGGAGACTCCTTTTCTTTTTTTTTCTTTTTGGGTCACACGCAGCATTGCTCAGGTTCTGACTCTATGCTCAGAAACCCCTAACCCTAACCCTCGGAGGAACAAATGCGAAGCCGGGATTTGAACCACCATCTTTCTGGATGTAAGGCAAACACCCTACCTCCATACTATCTCTCTGTCCCGCCTTTCATTTATGATCTAATTTGACTATTTCTCCCTTTTCCCGCTTTGTGAGTCTTGCCAGCGGTGTATCTTTTTGTTTATTATTTGTCAAAAACCATCTCTTGGTGTCCTCAATATTTCACATTTTTGTTTGTTTCTATATTGTCGATTTCTGCTCTGTTTTGAGTTTGGTTAGGTTTTTGGATCACAGCCGTGTTACTCAAGATATATGCCTCATTTGGGGCTCAGAAATTGCTCTTGGCGTCCTCTGGGGACCATATTTTTTACCGGGGATTGAACACAGGTATGTCTTATCACTGTACAATCTCACTGACCCTGTTCTGATTTTAAAAATTTTGTTTCAGCTTCTGTTCCAGTTCTTTGCTCTTGGGCTTCAAATAACCCCTTTTCCCCGAAAATGAGACAGTATCTTATTTTTGCTCCCAAAGGTGTGCTAAGTCTTATTTTCAGGAGATGTCTTCTTTTTACACTAAATATATGGTATACATATACTGTTAAATGATGAAAAGGATATTTATTACCTATTTATTACCTGATAGAGCATCAGGACTCTCCATTATGTCACTGGTTGCAAGAGGCCAGGCAGGGTGACCCTAATAACCAGTTTATGGTGTATTAATTTTTATTCCAAGACAGAGCCTATGGGAGCTTATTTTCTGGGGATGTCTTATATTTCAATGCAGTAGGAAACCTGTAAGTAGGTCTTGTTTTCAGAAACATTATTGTTTCGCTTTGTTTGTGTAGTATTTCAGAAATATTTTGGGGAAATACTGTATAAGGTTCTAGATTTTGACTTTTTTTCTTTCTTTGTAGGCATATATGACATTGAGTTTACCCCCTAATTACTGCTTTTGCTGTGTCTCATAGATTTTGACAAATTTTTTTCTTTATTATAATTTGCCTCAAGGAATCTCATTTCTTTATTTTCTGTTCGATCCATCTGTTGTTGAGCAGCATATTGTTTAGTCTCTTGGTGTAAGTTTTTCTCCCCATTTTTTTTTACTAAAGTCAATCTTGAGTTCTGTAGAATTGTATGTAGTCTGACAGGGTATTTGGTATAATTCTTTTTTTTTTTTTTTTTTTTTTTTTTTTTTTTTTTTTTTTTTTTTTTTTTTTTTTTTTTTTTTTTTTTTTTTTTTTTTTTTTTGGTTTTTGGGCCATACCCGGTGACACTCAGGGGTCACTCCTGGCTATTCGCTCAGAAGTCGCTCCTGGCAGGCACAGGGGACCATATGGGGAACCTGGGGATCGAACACCTGGTCCGTCCTAGGCTAGTGCAGGCACCTTACCTCCAGCGCCACCGCCTGGTCCCCCGGTATAATTCTTATCTTTGTGAGTTAATGTAATTTAGACTTGTATCCTAAAATGTGGTCTATTCTAGGGAAGGTACCATGTGCACTTGAGAAAAATGTGTATTCAGGTTTTTCAAGATGAAAGGCCCTGCCTGAATGGATCCATTAATACTAGTTTTTCTAGTGTGAAGTAGGGCTCATATCATTGCTAGTGTTTCACATAATGAATCTGTCTATCGGTGATAATGGCATGCAGAAATCTCCCACTGTTATAACATTTCCATTC
>PVKC010045882.1:0-11339 GCA_004027635.1 Crocidura indochinensis | reverse complement strand
GGATAAAATGAATAAGGGCAGCATAGCCGTGATTCACCAAAGACGAGGAAAGGTTGAGGCGATGATCTTCTATCAGTGGTCCTCAAACTACAGCCAGCGGGCCACATATTGTATTTGTTCCCATTTTGTTTCTTCACATCAAAATAAGATGTATGCAGTGTGCATAGGAATTTGTTCATAATTTTTGTTTTTTACTACAGTCTGGCCCTCCAATGGTCTGAGGGACAGTGAACTGGGCCCCTGTTTAAACAGTTTGAGGATCCCTTAGATTTTGACCATAGATGGGGTTCCCATGATAATTATAAGTGATCCTGAGCAAGTGGGTGTGATTTTTACTATGCAAAAATACTATAATGAACAGGTAATGAAACTAAGTGTCATCACCAATATCTTAGATCCGTCTTAAATGGTCTCAGATCCAGCTAGTTGTAGATTTCATAGAGTCTAGAACTTCATGTCCCACCTTTGAGCTGGTTGGCATCCGTAGCACCCTAACTCCTTTAAGTGAAACCACATTATGTTCCCCCAGCACTGTGTGTGAATATGTAAGAGAAGCATACTCAGAGGTGAGAGCTGATCAAAGGTAGTATGTTCCTATTTTGAATAGTCATAGTCCTTGTAAAAGCACAAAGATATTTCAGGGAGGAATCACAATGCTAAAGGTGTTTGGTATTGCAATGTCTTCTTCACAAGGCCAGGTTTTCTGGTTCCTTCCCCATGTTGGTCAGCATTTACCACATTTATCCTGTTTCAGCTTAGTGCCCCAAAATTGCTACTCTCACTTCTCACAATCTCCCACTTCTATAAACTCAAGTTTTTGCTTAGAAAAACTCCTCTCGAGCCGAAGAGATAGCATGGAGGTGAGGCGTTTGCCTTGCATGAAGAATGTCATTGGTTTGAATCCCGACATCCCATATGGTCCCCCAGAGCCTGCCATGGGCGATTTCTGAGCATAGAGTCAGGAGTAACCCCTGAGTGCTGCCGGTGTGACCCAAAAACCAAAAAAGAAAAAAGATAAAGAAAACACCTCTCTTCCAAGTACAACTGTACTCTCTGAGTGCGTGCTGGTCTTTTAAATAAACACCTTGCTTATTTGACAAGCTCGTGAATTCTTTTTTCCAACAGTTTTAAAGGAGTGTGCCACAGTTTTTTTTTTTTTCCAGCTATCCTACTTTTGATAGATGTGGGCTATTTTCATCATTAATACAAAGCAACATGTGTGTGCATACATGCTCTTTTTTGCTAATTTCTCCCCTTCTATTTCTTTTTGGGTCACATTGAGAGATGCTCAGGGTTTATTGCTGGCTCTGTGTGCAGGGGACCATATGCAGTGCCAGGGATAGACAGAATTGATTGCATGTAAGGCAAGCTCTTTTAACACCTGTAATATCATTCCTGTTGTTTTAGCTAGGGATTCTTTTTTTTTGTTTTGTTTTGTTTTGTTTTTGGGCCACACCCAGTGACGCTCAGGGGTTACTCCTGGCTATGCGCTCAGAAGTAGCGCCTGGCTTGGGGCTTGGGGGACCATATGGGAAACCGAGGGATCGAACCGCGGTCTGTCCTAGGCAAGCGCAGGCAAGGCAGGCACCTTACCTCCAGCGCCACCGCCTGGCCCCCTTAGCTAGGGAGTCTTTTGCACAGATTGGATCACTGGATTAAGAGTAAAAGAACATATTTTATTGTTTAATATTTTTTTCATGTGCCTTTTAGCCATTTGTATTTCTTTTTTTATTAAAGTGTCTGTTCATTTCTTCTCCCCACTTTTTGATGGGGTTAGATGTTTTTTTTCTTGAAAAGTTCTGTAGGGGCCCGGGAGATAGCATGGAGGTAAGGCGTTTGCCTTTCATGCAAAAGGTCATCGGTTCAAATCCCCGTGCCCCATATGGTCCCCCGTGCCTGCCAGGAGCAATTTCTGAGCATGGAGTCAGGAGTAACCCCTGAGCACTGCCGGGTGTGACCTAAAAACCAAAAAAAAAAAAAAAAAAAAAAGTTCTGTCAGTGCCTTGTATATTTTGAATATTAACCCCTTATCTGATGGGCATTGGGTAAATAGTTTCTCCCACTCAGTGGGCGACTCTTGTATTCTGGGCACTATTTCCTTTGAGGTGCAGGAGCTTCTCAGCTTAATCAAGTCCCATTTATTTATTTCTGCTTTCACTTGTTTGGAGAGTATGGTATCCTCTTTAAAGATACCTTTAGTCTCAATGTCATGGAGTGTTTGATCTACATGTTGTTCTATATACTTTATGGTTTCAGGTCTGATATCTAGGTCTTCAATCCATTTGGATTTTACCTTTGTACATGATGTTAACTGGAGGTCTAAGTTCGTTTTTTTACAAGTGGCTAGCCAGTTGTGCCAACACCACTTATTGAAGAGGTCTTCCCTGTTCCATTTAGGATTTCTTGCACCTTTATCAAAAATTAGGTGATGGTATATCTGGGGAACATTCTTTGAGTACTCAAGCCTGTTACACTGATCTGAGGGTCTGTCTTTATTCCAATACTATGCAGTTTTAATAACTATTGCTTTGTAATACAGTTTAAAGTTAGGGTAAGTAATACCTACCATATTCCTTTTCCCAAGTATTGCGTTAGCTATTCGTGGTTGTTTATTGTTCCAAATGAATTTCAGAAGTGTTTGATTCACTTCTTTGAAAATGTCCTGGGTATCTTTAGAGGGATCGCATTAAATCAGTACAAAGCTTTAGGGAGTAGTGTCATTTTAATTATATTAATCCTGTCAATCTAAAAGCAGGGTATGGATTTCCATTTCCTTGTGTCTTCTCTTAGAAAAAGTACTCCATATCACTAATCATCAGGGAGATGCAAATCAAAACAACTATGAGGTACCATCTCACACCACAGAGATTGGCACACATCAGAAAGAATGAGAACAAGCAGTGCTGGCAGGGATGTGGAGAGAAAGGAACTCTTATTCACTGCTGGTGGGAATGCCGTCTGGTTCAACCTTTGTGGAAAGCGATATGAAGATTTCTCCAAAAGCTGGAAATTGAGCTCCCATACGATCCAGCTATCCCACTCCTAAGGATATATCCTAGGAACACAAAAATACAATACAAAAATTCCTTTCTCACACCTATATTCATTGCAGCATTATTTACAATAGCCAGACTCTGGAAACAGCCTAGACGCCCCTCAATAGATGAATGGTTAAAGAAATCATGGTACATATACACAATGGAATATTATGCGGCCATCAGGAGAGATGAAGTCATGAAATTTTCCTATACATGGATGTATATGGAATCTGTTATGCTGAGTGAAATAAGTCAGAGGGAGAGAGATAAACTCAGAATGGTCTCACTCATCTATGGGTTTTGAGAAGAATGAAGAACATTTGTGTAATGATTCCCAGAAACAAAATAGAGGAAGACTGAAGGGTCCAGCTCCTGACATGAAGCTCACTACAGGGATCGTTTAGTGTTGTCACAGAAATGATTACACTGAGCACTATCATAACAAAATGTGACTGAATGAGAGAAGTAGAAAGCCTGTCTAGAGTACAGACTGGTGTGAGGTTGGGAGGAAGGACACTTGGGATATTGGTCATAGGAATGTTGCACTGGTGAAGGATTATATATATATAAAATCAAAAAAAAAAGAAAAGATAAGGCTTCCCAATTCTTACCACAAGCTGTGTTCTTTACACTGACTGTATAGAAAGAGGAGGTACAGTAAATGCACCCCATATACACCTCAATGTAGGCCCTTTGCCTGGTCTGTATTGTGAAAATTGGGGGACAAAAAAATCTCCCCTATAGAAATTGTACAATTTTTTATTCATGACAGGCAATATATTAGAATGTTGGTTTTCTCTTCAAAAATGTAGGTTGTCGGGGCCCGGGAGATAGCATGGAGGTAAGGCGTTTGCCTTTCATCCAAAAAGGTCATCGGTTCGAATCCCGGTGCCCCATATGGTCCCCCGTGCCTGCCAGGAGCAATTTCTGAGCATGGAGCCAGGAGTAAACCCTGAGCACTGCCGGGTGTGACCCAAAAACCAAAAAAAAAAAATAAAATAAAATAAAAAATAAAAAAAATGTAGGTTGTCATAGTCTTAAGTTTTTGCTAATTTGAAAGGTGTAACATGGTTTTTTTAGAACAGTTTTATATTTGCCATTTAAATTAAAGACTTGTAGAAGGCATAGAGAATAGGTAAGGAGCTTCCTTTGCATGTAGGGAAGCTTCATGCAAAGAAGGTGGTTCCTTACGTACATTTGGACGTGGCTGATCTGTTTTAAATGCCTGGCACTGCCTATGGTCCCAAGTTTTGCCAGGAGTGATCCCTGAATACTACCAGGTCTGGTCTTCCTAAACAAACAACATAAAAAATGAGGCTATGTGGTTGAACATATAATGAAGCACAATAAGTCTATTAAGAATGTGGAAAGTGGGGCTGGAGAGATAGCATGGAGATAGGGTGTTTGCCTTGCATGCAGAAAGATGGCAGTTTGAATCCCAGCATCCCATTTGGTTCCTCGAGCCTGCCAGGAGCGATTTCTGAGCACAGAGCCAGGAGTAACCCCTGAGCACTGCCGGGTGTGACCCCTCCAAAAAAAGAATGTGGAAACTGTCTGACAATGCGGTGAAGTGGCATAGATTTCTGATTCATTTGGAATTTAGCCAGTATAGAATAATGATAAAAATTTTACATATAGTTTACATATATGTTTACATATGTTTATATATAGTTCTCCAGCCCTAGTTATTGTTATTCCCTTTCACTTGTGCATACTCCTGTACTTCTCTCTAAAGGTAACAAAACATTATCGCAAATCTCAAAACACCTGGTCTAAAGAAGTCATGATTTCGGTTTGGTTTGGGTTTACACTCAGTGATGCTCAGGGGTTACTCCTGGCTCTGAGCTCACCCATGGAAGGACACAGGGGACCATATTCAATGCCCCGGATTGAACCCAGGTTAGCCACGTGCAAGTGTCCTATCCACTATACCATCAATACAGCCTCAGTGAGTTATCATTGAAACTGAAATAGCAAGTTTTTTTTTTTTTGGGGGGGGGGGTCACACCCGGCAGTGCTCATGGGTTACTCCTGGCTCCATGCTCAGAAATTGTTCCTGGCAGGCACGGGGGACCATATGGGGCACCGGGATTCGAACCGATGACCTTTTGCATGAAAGGCAAGCGCCTTACCTCCATGCTATCCCCCGGGCCCCAAATAGCAAGTTTTTATTTTTACTTAGTGCCACTAGATGACATACTCATTTTTTTTTTCTTTTTCTGCCTGTGACCTTGGTTTTTCTTTCTGACTTCTCTGAATTTTCTTCTTTCGTTCCCTACTTGGAGCAAAGGTGACTTTGGTCATTTTATTTCTAGTCAGTACAGACTAGCTTTATTAAAGCACCCAGTTATGTAAGAACTTGATTGTTACCCTACCCCTATTCTTTGTGTATGCTTACCTACAAGAAAGACCCTCCCATTTCTGGGAGGAGTCTTGGGGAGGTTTCAAAAGGTTTAGCCTCAAGGTCAAAAGGGGGATTTACCTTTTGGTAATTTTGGAGAAGGAGCTGGAGGAGAGATGGCTGAAAGAAGCTAGACGCAGAGTAAGCTGACAAGACCATGCTTAAATAGGTTTAAGATTATAGGCCACACATCTTGGCCAGGGCAAATAAAGTTGATATTTCCTGAAGCCTGTCTGTGAATGAGTTTTATACCTGCCACTCTCCTGAACCCAGATACCCGTCGGTTGGAGGAGTAGGAGCCATGTGATCCTGGGCTGCAGGAGAAAGGCCTCCATCACAATCCACCTCCATCCAAGCCCATCCAAATGGCTTAATGCAACACTTGATTTTGTTTGTTTGTGGGTCACATTCAGTGGTGCTTGGGACTTGTTCTTGCCTCTGAACTCAGAGATTACTCCTGGTGAGGCTTGAGGGACTATATATGATGCCAGGTCTTAAACATGCGTTGGCCACATGCAATGTAAGCACCTTACGTGCTGTACTGTCTCTCTGGCCATTTTTATAATTTTATGTATCTCCTCTTTCTCTTCCCTTTGCTGTTTTTGTTGTGATGACAGGAGGCCACACACATGCATGACTGTGGCAATCAACCATTTTAGTTGCATCGCTTATATGCCTGCTGGGTGCTACACCCTTTCATTGTGGTTCTCATGTATATTCTAATTATTGTGCTCTCCAGTGCTGTGCAGGGTGCTTACATGGGTTCTCTGCTAGGGATTGCCTTTCCTAGCTGTGCTGCTCACATAGTTTATTTGGTGCTTACCAGCATTCCTACCCTTTGCTTTTGTACTCACACCTCCCACTGTTTTTTGACTGGCAACCTCTTGCTGTGTGGAGGAATCAGACAACAGAGTTGCCAGGATCTCACCACATGTGATGGCACTAGGGATTGAGCTCATGGCTATGTGGTTATGAGGCAGGCATTCCAAGCCACTGAATTATTCACCCAGAACCTGTAGTATATGTTATTAATAGTACCAGGAAACCAGTACACACTCATTACTTTATAACGATTAGAAAATAATTCTACTTTGAAAATTAAATGATGAGGGACCAGAGCGGTAGCACAGTGGTAAGGCGTTTGCCTTGCACCTGGCCAATACATATTGTCCCCTGAGGGGCCAGAGCAGTGGCGCTAGCGGTAGGGTGTTTGCCTTGCACACACTGACCTAGACGGACCGCGGTTCAATCCTCTGGCATCCTATATGGTCCCTCAAGTCAGGAGCAATTTCTGAGAGCATAACCAAAAGTAACCCCTGAGCATCACCAGGTGTGACTCAAAAGAACAAAAAAAATATGGTCCCCCTGCCAGGAGTGACTTCTGAGCACTGCTGGTATGACCCAAAGCCAAGAAGAAGAAGAAAAGAAGAAGGAGGAGGAGGAGGAGGAGAGGGAGGAAGAGGAGGAGGAAAAAAGAAGAAAAAGAAAAGAAGAAGGAAGAAAAAAGAAGAAAAAGAAAAGAAGAAGGAAGAAGAAGAAGAAAAAGAAGAAGAAGAAGAAGAAGAAGAAGAAGAAGAAGAAGAAGAAGAAGAAGAAATTAATTGATGCCATCATCAGCATGAAATATGATGCTTGAAGTTCATTCCCAAAGAGAATTCTTATGAAACTTACCCTGACAGTTCCTACTAGCAATTCTAGAACCCTTGTTAGGAGCAGCTGCTATGGAATGCTCATTCTGTGTACCTCATCTTTTCTCTGCAGGGGTGAGTCCTTCAAGAAGGCAGGCCTTCATATGTATTTCATTCCCTCTTAGAGTGGGGCAGAAGGTCCCAATAAATGCCCTTTGAGTCAATGAATAAATGAATAAGAAACTCCGACTAGTTTTGGGGAAATGGTTAGAAAAACTTTCAGATACAACTCAGCATAGCACAAATAAGTAAAAGCAAGATAATACCTTATGGATGAAAATGAAGACTAAATTTCAAAAGAAAGATAGGGAATCTAGTCATTCACACTAGCTTCCTTTTTCAAATCACATCCCTTGTCAAGTAAATGTCAAGACTTTATTTCTTTTGCCATGGAATCTCTAGAAACTTCTTTTTTGTTGTTTTGTTTTGTTTTTGGGCCACACTTGGTGATGCTCAGGGATTATTCCTGGCTATATGCTCAGAAATCACTCCTGGCTTGGGGGACCATATGGAAACCAGGGGATCAAACTGCAGTCCGTCCTGGGTCAGCGTGTGCAAGGCAAATGCCCTACCGCTTGCACCACTTCTCCAGCTCCAGGATCTCTAGAAACTTCTAAAACAATACTGAAAGCTATGGAACTTTACACTGAGGATTAAGTTAAATTGTACTACTACTATTTAACTATTGGTTTTTCTCCTTTATTATTTGAAAGCTTTTTGGGGGCTTGAAATCTTCTGTACCAGAGTCACTGAGCGCTCTTCAGGGCTGCTCTTCTCATTCTTAGTTTATTTCTTCTTTGCTTGTTGTTTTAGGAGCACACTCTATAGCACTCAAACATTAATCCTGGTTCCGCACTCAGAAATCATTCCTAGCTGGCTTGGGGGATCTGCCAAGATGAGGTATGAAATATGGAATTATAGGGATCAAACCCAGGTTGGCCTCATGCAAGGCAGACATCCTACCTGCTGTGTTATAGCTTGGACCCTTAATTAACTTTCTTCACTGGAACCCAATCTATATCTTCCCATTATAGTCAGATATTATTACAGTCCCTCAGCTGAGAAATATGTATGGAGTTGTTGATAATAATAAAGATTTTTTTAAAAGAAGATAAGCAGGTGTATGAAGAGCACAGTCATTTGAAAGTACCAATGTTCTTTCAGTGACAGACATACTAGTAATCCAAAATGTCATTGACAGTACTTGCTAGAACTTTGGTGACTACAGACAAAGCTAGGGAGATCTATGCCATTCTCCAGAGTAAAGCAAGTGCAGGGAAGGAGAGTGTTTGGTACTTTCAAGAAGCAGACACAAACATGATTGTATGTGCAAGAGATTTATTGGAGCAGTGTACACAAAGGAAGAATGGGAATAAGTATAAGTGGGTAGGGATAGCCTTGGATGATGATGGGAGTGTGACACCTACAAAAGGAGAGAAGGGGTGAGGAGGAAGATCCCTAAACTACAACCATCCTCGGGAGTTCGGCCATCCTTCTGTCCTGTTAGGAGAGTTTACTGCCTTCCAGGAAGAGACCAGACCTTGTTACCTGACATTGACTGGGTGCTGCTTAGGGTGCTGCAGCCCAGTGGACTAACTCATAGAGCTGACATAGGGCTAGCAGTTGGCTCGGCTTCTGGAAAGCAAGGAAAGCTGAATGGAGAAATTTTATAACTGGGGGTATGAAGTCTAGTAACCTGACTTGCTTTCCAGCTCTACCCTTTGACTATGAAAATATCCAACTTGTCTCATCTCCAATTCCCTCGCCTACTGTAAAATGGAAATCTTGGAAGTACCCAGCTCAAAGAGTCATTGCAAAACTATCATAATTCACATAAAATTCAAAGCATTTTATATAGCACTTAATGACTTTAATAAATGTTAACTCAGTTCAAGGAGTTTCAGAAGTTTTTATCCTTGGGAATTCTGACAGCTGGATGAAATACTAAGGGTCAGAGAAAATTAGTATATTTGTATATGTATGTCTGTGTGTGCATGCATGCATGCTTGCATGTGTGCTCACAAGTGTGTGTGAACTCTTGTTCTGCATCCTTCAATGTGATCCTTTCCCTTATCTCCTCAGAACAAATGCATTCTCTGCTGGACATTGTCCCTAAATGCTTAATATATGGAGAAGAAAAGTTCCCTGACAGTTTGATAGAGCTATTAGGCCCCACCCGGTCCCCTTTGCAACTGTTCCATCAATTTAGTGGGTTTTCTATTTATCCCTACTCCTCCTCCTCTGGGGTCAATAATGCTGTAAACAGAGAGCTCAAGACTCAGTCAAGCCAATTATAGAATATTGAAAAGGTTATCTCAGTAAAGTACATCAACTATAATCCACAGAATAGATGAGGCTTTAAAATCCTAGTGCCTTGACTTTTGGTCAGAATTTATAGGCCATGAGAAGAATGAACTGCCTCACTGCTTTTTTAATAGCCAAAATTAAAATGGGTGGATTAACTTAACCCCTGCTAACAGTCTTAAGTTCAACTACTTTCAGTATTCACAGTATTGTCTCTGTGGAAGTCAGTGCGATGGGCAGATATTAAAATGACACTTTTCCTAAAGATTACAGGAGAAAACAGATACGAACGTTAATAGAATTAGCTGGTGAGACCCTGTTTACATGTGGAGATGAGGGTCAGAGACAGTTTACTAGTTTCACAAAAATGTTAGGTATATGATTCTTAGGGTCAGTGATGCTTATCAACTCATTCAAATAATCTACATATCCTGTGGACCATGCAACACACAGAGTTCTATACTTCTATATTTCTCTGTACCACAATAAGCAGAGTGGTTGTTACCTACAATTAGTGGCTTTGCTATGCAGAGGGTAGAGAGAGCAGAGACCTCAATATCTGTACATAAATTCTAGGTGAGTCTTTGGAGTCTGAATCGAACCTATATTCAATATATTGAATAAATATTTGGGGCTTGGGCTTATACCATTAGTGCCAGGGTTAGCTGCATGCAAGGCAAGCAACTTCACCTCTGTACTATCTCTCTGTTTCTAAATTAGATATGTTTTTAAGAACCAGATCCTTTGAGAAATTGACTAGGAAAAAGCTTATTGACTTGCACTATCTCAAAAATAAAACCATTATACAGCTTACTGTCTAACTTTTTGCAAAATTTAAATTGTGCTTCTATCTGAGAAGCTGCATCAAGAGAAAAGATGGGAATGCGCATGAATTGTATACCACATGACAGGCATCAATCAGCCTTATAAAAGAAGTATTATCCCAATTTTCCAGATGAAAAGCTGAGAGTCAAGAATGGGGCTGGATGCGGCTGACCCATGATGGACCTGGGTTTGATCCCAAGCATCCCATATGGTCTCCAAGCCAGGAACGATTTCTGAGCACAGAACCAGGAGTAACCCCTGAGTGTCACCAGATGTGAGCCAAAAACAAACCAAAAGGTCAAGAATTTGTGCAAGGTTCTAAGTTGTTAAACAGCCAAGCTGAGATTTCATTTGAGTTTGCCTGCTTCCCAAGTCCATGCCTACTCTAAGCATCAGACAAGATTGATTGCAATACCTATCTGTGAGGATCCTTCAGTGTGACAGCAGCTTTGATTTAAGGATCAGTTCTTTATAATGTGAGTGTCAACGGAAAACCTTTCTGTCAAAAATATGCCCCTTACAAAATGTTCTAGCTGTCTGTTAGGGATCGGTTGTTTTGGCATCAGTTCTGACTGCTTTATTTGCTACAGTACTATCCTGCTGGCAGTGAACGACTGTGGAGTACCTGTGGAAGAATCGAAGGATGGGGCCCTCACATTCAGCTGTATCACTCTGCCTCTAAATCTCTATTTTAGAAATGTGTATCTCTCTCCCATGGTATTTCAATTCTAAGTACACTCAAATTTTGTGTTTGTGTGTGGTTCAAGGGATTAAATCCATAAGCAAGATACATGCCATGCCACTGAGACACATCTCTCTGACAATTTTTGTAACTAAATCTATCATTTGTTTTTTGTTTGTTTGTTTGTTTTTGGGTCACACCAGGCAGCGCTCAGGGGTTACTCCTGGCTGGCTCTACACTCAGAAATTGCCCCCGGCAGGCTTGGGGGACCATATGGGATGCTGGGATTTGAACCACCGAAATTCTGCATGAAAGGCAAACGATTTACCTCCATGTTATCTCTCTGGCCCCTAAATCTATCATTTCTAATCCAGTTCTTAACCATGCTTCAATTTTTTTTT
>PVKC010045881.1:0-11332 GCA_004027635.1 Crocidura indochinensis | reverse complement strand
TTTTTTTTGTCCATAATAATTTTAATACTTTTTCACTTTTAAATATACTGGTTTTTATTTTGTGATTGTAACATGGAAGATCCAACTTTATGATTTAAAAAAACATTATCAGGATTATAAATCTATTATAGAATATATTCTACACACTCCCAAGGTACTTGAAAATGATTATGTTTTGAGTTTGTAGATAAACAATGACAATAATCCAAATACAATGTCTGTACAATTAGGACTAAATACTGGAGGAAAGTGTGTAAATGGACAAAGAACTGAAAACCATAACCAGCACAAATTCACAATAGAACCAGCTCAGCCCAACTAAAAATTCTCAACAGCAATTACTACTGATGCTGTATAGGTGCACACATTAGCTGATGAAAGTGAACAAATGGGAAATCCGTTTCTCTTTTCCTTATTGTTTCTATACTTCTTTCTCACAAAAAAGAATTATCCCCTCCTCCTTGGCCTGGCTGTCCTGGTGGCAATCCCAACGAAGAGATGCCTTTATTACCTCCATTATAAAATAACAAGTCTGAAGTTTCAAGTGAAACACTATGGTCTCTTGTCCTGTACGGTGGGCACTCAGGGAAAAAAGCCCCCATCACCAATGTTTTTCAACTTTCAGTCACAGTACAAAAGAGTAATTGACATACTTTTAAAACTAGTTGTAGAAGAGAAAAGATTTTAAAAATAAATGGATACTTTCTTTGGGGGGGGAGGGCTTAGGGAAGAGAAGTAGGAAATACTTGCGAACGAGAAAACATTATGTATAGTGTGTAGGAATCAGCCATATGAAAATAATCCTAGAGCGTGTGAATAGTCAAAATTTTGATTTCTTAAACGCTTCATATTCCCCAACTTATTTCAAAACCTGGTTGGACAGTATTAACTCTAGTACCAGTGCAATTATTGAAAGGTAAAATGTATCTTTCCACTTTTTAATACAAATATTTTAGTGTAATCATTTTATTTACAGAATATTTTGCAAAAGTATATCAACATTTAGTGCAAATGCAACTAATGGTAATTAGATTTAGATACTGCTTTGTAAACGTTTCAAACCTTTGTAAAATAAGTTATCCAATTTAGTTATGAAAGGTTGCTTGTCCTGTGTTCATGACAGTTACCAGAAATGGCAAATAGGGAAACATTTATAATAGTGGGTATATAAGATTTTCTATAAGCTTCCCATCAGCAGTATGATGAATAAACCCTTTCTTCCCCAACCCTCCCACAATCCCATCCCAACTCCACAGCTGATTGTAAAATAAAATACACATTTGAGGTATAAACTTTTTTTAAACATCACAATATAAAATGTTAACTGGTGATGTAGTAAACTGATATAATTTGTTTTATTTGCCTTAGTAGCATTACCACCATATAGGCACTTTTCCACGCAGTCAAATTATGAACAGCATTTTTCTATAATAAGGCATATTCCATGCACATCTTTAGAGAAAGGTAAATTAAAAAATAGAAAAGATTTATGAAGCATGAAATCTGCGTGCATGTAAGCATGTTTTATATGTACTTTCTCTCTGTACAGAATAAATACCACTATATTTGATGCAAGAAATCACTTCCAGGATTGTGCATATTAAGTGTCATACTAATCCCATCATTAAATTATCATCTTGCATTTTTCATTAAGAAACCATTACCATGTGTGAAATATATATATTTACAGATGTATTCCACATCTTTCTTGGACTTTCTACTTTACAAATGGGTCTGATTTCTGTGTTTCTACAAGGATGAGTAAATCAGCAAAGCACCTACAAAATGCCTCTGATTTGTGTAAGCACATCTGTGTATAAGGACAATGAAGATTCTGAAGTGGGCAGTCATTTTTACTTCAATGAGTAGCATTCCTTGCCTCAACTCCATGCTTCAATGTTTTACAGAGGCCTAAAACTAAAAATAGGTATTTTACATATAAGTTACAAACAATCAAGGGAAGAATTTCAGTTTGAATCATATGGAATCCTTTACTACTCTGCTGACAATTCTAATCAGGCAAACAGGAGCATTGCTCATATTTTCTATGCCTATCTTGCAACATTATTTTTAAAAATGAACTTAGAAGTTACAAACATAGTTCCACTGAATATTAAAAATATTGACTCAAATTTCAAAGCCAACAGTCTATTTAAACAAGTAATAACAACTTCCTCCTACAACTTTGAGGAATAATATGAGCTCATTGTATCCTAACCACTTTACCAGAAAGTTATACTCAAAGATTTTTATAGATGTTTATGTTTGGACACTGGCAGAACCAATTTAGGGACTCAAATTGTGTTTGTAACACACTGAAAAAAGTCTGTAATACATAGTCACAACTAAAAAATACAATAAAAATATATAGATATCTGGGGGGGGGGGGAATAAAGCTCTTAATTCTTTCTCCATCAGAACCAAGGCTCTTCATGGGAGTAAGACTATAGAAAAGGCAATAAACATGTTATTAGACAGCCCTCAGTTATGAGATACTACACAGCAACAGAATCATTATAGAAACCAGCAGCAATGAATTCTATGATTATACAAAGCAAAAAAAGTCAAAAAGTTCTGGACACATATTTGACTGCAGGCCTCAAAAAAAGAATCCCATCCAGATATCTAGTGCACAGAAAGCACAAGCCACAGGTCCCTTCAACTTCTGTAGCTTTCTTCTGTGCACAAAATCTGGTAATAATATAGGATCTTAGGCCAGACTATAGTAAATTAAAAATTCTGGAAAAATTTCCAAAAATTAAAGCATCAATTCCTAGTTGTGATTCAAAGTTGATTTTTTTTCCCTTCTAGGAACAAGCAAATAAAAATATAGCCATATACATGTAATTATACATGTATTTATATAATTATATGCTGAGTAAGGAGATCTAGCAGGAGACAGCTAGTGTTAAGATGTTCAGCTTTGCTATTGCAGTATTTCTTCACTTTTGTACACAAGACCAAGGTGCCGTAGACAAGGCTGTAGATCCTATGTTCCAGCTCAGAGCATTCACTTTTTCTTTTTAGTTTTTCCTCCAACGTGGAATGTCACACAGCCTTGCTTCAGTCACTGCATTAAAGGAAATGACAAGTTCAGCAAATACATTTTTGCCAGCAGTTATAAAAGTACCAGAACACATTCCTCCTGTCCTTTGAATTCAGGATCTCTATTGAAAAGTAGCATCTAATAAATTTTCGCCTTTAATAATGCAAAACTGGGGCCAGGGCAATAATACAGATTGTAGGGCATTTGCCTTGCATGAAACTGAACCAGGTTCAATCCCTGACACCCCAATCCCTGGAACGTGTTATGATTCCTTAGCATAAAACTCAAGGTTTTAGCCTTGAGCATCTCTAAGTGTGACACTAAAATAAACAAAAACAAGACAAATGACTAACCATACACATATTTAGAACCATAGACATCACTGAGAACAGAAGAGATACGAAATCTTTTTTAAAAAAACATTCATTTATTTATTTAGGTTTTTGGGCCACATCCAGCAGCATTCAGGGGGTCTAAGTGGAATACTGGGAATAGAAGTAAGGTGTGTCCTGGGTTGGCCATGTGCAAGACAAATGCCCCAATGCTGTGCTATCATTCCACCTCCAAGTCTTTTTCTTTTTCTTTTTTTTTTTTTTTTCCGGTTTTTGGGTCACACCCAGCAGCGCTCAGGGGTTACTCATGGCTCTGCACTCAGAAATTGCTCCTGGTAGGCTCGGGGACCATATGGGATTGCCAGGATTCAAACCACCATCCTTCTGTGTCAAAGGCAAATGCCTTAACTCTGTGCTATCTCTCCGGCCCTTAAGAAATCTTTTCAAAGTTAGGAAAAAATGTAAAAGTACAATGTACTACTGGTAAATAAACAGGAAATCCACAGACAGGCATTTCTATCTTCTTAAGTATTCAATTGAGAATTATGTGCGGGGGCTAGAGCGACAGCACAGTGGGTAAGGTGTTTGATTTGCATTGCAGCCAACTCAGGATTGATTCCCAGCATTCCATATGGTCCCTGGGCCTGTCAGAAGTGATTTCTGAGTGTAGAGTCAGAAGCAGGAGTAACCCTGAGCCCCAAAACAAATGAAAAAAAGGAGAGAGAGCATGAAAGAATTATGAGCATATAAGCGATGGAATAATAGTAGATAGGATGTTTGCCTTGCACAGGGACAACCTAGGTTCAACCCCTGGCACCCCATATGGTCCCCAAAAATCCTGAGTATAAAACCAAAAGTAACCCCTTAACTCTGCTGGGTGTAGCCCTGAACCAAACATACAAAAAAGTTCTCAAAGAAAATAATGACGGCTTATACTTCATAGATCAGTGGTCGGCAACCTTTTCTTTCAACTGAGCCAAATCTCGCCAAAACCACAACTGAAATTTATTTTGAGAGCCACACAGGGTGCACACTGACAGAGTCTAGGAGCAGAGTCCTGACTCCTGGAGTGGCCGCCCGGCACACAGGAGAGTCAAATTAAAAGTGTAAAGAGCCACATGTGGCTTGCGAGCCGCAGGTTGCCGATCATTATCATAGATGATTCAGCTTTATACCTTTGTGGTTCATTTTCAGAAAGGAGGCAGCAGGTTCCCCTTTCTGCATAAATGACAGCATCGCAATGCCTCCCCTTACACAACACAAACAGTTAAACACAATTTAACCTTGTCAAACTTCCAAGCCACCAAATTTGTCTGGACTGCACAACACCTCAATTTATTTCACAGTGGTATAAGTCCAGTAATATCACAGGAAATCTTTTGGCAAATTAATCTTCTAAGTTCAGTGAGCCTAAACAGTAACACAGAGGCTCAACTAGCATCAACCATGTCCTGTAAATTTTTAGACTTTAGTAACATCATGCAGATCGAACAATCATTTCAAATTCATCCATATTGATCTAAGCTTTGATAATTCTATCGACTTTGTGTTTTAGCAAGCAATATGAAGTAAATTTGTGCCTGCATGGTGGTGTGTGGAAAATTGGGGATACTCGTGAAGGGAAGAGCAAGATGGTGATGGGATTGATGTTTGGACAGTTAATGCCTGGGACAACATTAACAATTCCTTTTTTTTTGGTTTTTGGGCCACACCTGGTGATGCTCAGGAGTTACTCCTGGCTCTACACTCAGAAATCGTTCCTGGCTTGGGACACCAGGGAATTGTACCGCGATCTGTCCTAGGTCAGTTGCCTGCAAGGCAAACACCCTATATCATTGTACCACTGCTCCGGCCCCTAACAATATCTTCTTAAGTCTGCAACATTCCTGAGTCAAAAGAATTAGGTTTTTATGTGTCTATTTATATAGTGCTAAATAGAAAAAAAAGCTGAAAAACAGTAAGTATAGAATAAGCTTATTTTTTGCAGCAATAAGGATCATGCCTCAAACATTCAAGGCATGTGCTCTACCATTAAACAACATGCCCTTCAATAAATACTTCAAAATTGTATTTTATTTTATTTTTTTTTTTGGTTTTTGGGCCACACCCAGTGACGCTCAGGGGTTACTCCTGGCTATGCACTCAGAAGTCGCCCCTGGCTGGCCTGGGGGACCATATGGGGCACGGGGGATTGAACCGCGGTCCGTCCAAGGCTAGCGCGGTAAGGCAGGTACCTTACTTTCAGCGCCACCGCCCAGCCCCAAAATTGTATTTTAATACCACTATATAAATACATAACAATCAGGAAGAATTTACACAAAATATAACAGTACTTTCTGAAAAGGGAAAAATACAGAAAATTTGTAACTATGACTATATAATTTCATAAAGTTATAAAATATTTATTGGGAAACATCACAAATGCAAAACAACCTTTAACAATTAGGTAATAACTATAGTCATGACTCAAAAAAATGTCAAAAGAGAAAATAGTAAGTTTCCAGTACCTGTTAATACTAGAATAGAATAGGTTTTCCTGCAGTTTTCTCTTGAACGTAAGAAGTAAAACGTTTTAGAAACTTTGGATACTCTCGTTTTGCCACTGCCCGCAACACTGAAGCTGGTGCCCATCCTCCAGGGTTTACTGCGATACATGAAAGAAAATTAAAAGCTATTAAGGTAGTTTCCCAGTACATATTTTAGCCTTATTTTGTTTTAAAGAATGTTTCTATTTTAAAACATTACTTCTATTAAGTCATTAAATCCTTAATTATCTAGAACAGGTACCAAATAAAACCTTCCCTTTTAAAATGTTCTTGATTCCCCAAATCAAATTAGTGAATCCTAATACTGAAATATTTTAGTAAATCTGCCTCAAGAAGCTAAACACACACACACACACACACACACACACACCCCCCCCCCCCCCCCCCACAAAATCCCTTCCTCACACCTATATTCTTTGCAGCGCTATGTACAATAGCAAGACTCTGGGAACAACCAAGATGCCCTTCAACAGATGAATGGCTAAAGAAACTGCAGTACAAATACACAATGCCAGGAGTGATGAAGTCATGAAATTGTCCTATACATATGAATGTACATGGAATCTATTATGTTGAGTGAAATAAGTCAGAGGGAGAGAGAGAGATGCAAAATAGTCTCACTCATCTATGGTTTTAAGAAAAATAAAAGACATTTTTGCAAAAATTCTCAGAGACAAAAGAGAGGAGGGCTGGATGGTCCAGCTCACGAAATGAGGCTCACCAAAAAGAATGATGAGTGCAGTCAGAAAAATAACTCCATGAGAACTATCATAACAATGTGAATGAATGAGGGAAGCAGAAAGCCTGTCTAGAGTATAGGTAGCGTAGGGTGGGGAGGAGGGAGATTTGGGACACTGGTGATGGGAATGTTGCACTGGTGAAGGGGGTATTCTTTACATGACAGAAACCCAACTACAATCATATTTGTAATCAAGGTGTTTAAATACAGATATTGGGGCCCGGGAGATAGCATGGAGGTAAGGCGTTTGCCTTTCATGCAAAAGGTCATCGGTTCGAATCCCGGTGCCCCATATGGTCCCCCGTGCCTGCCAGGAGCAATTTCTGAGCATGGAGCCAGGAGTGACCCCTGAGCACTGCCGGGTGTGACCCAAAAACCAAAAAAAAAAAAAAATTTTTTTTAAATACAGATATTAATAAAAAACTCCTAATCACTAGTAGTAAAAAACAAGTAATGATATACATACCATTAGCTACATATGTAATCTTGCAAAGAATGTTGTCCCTGCTGATCTCCTGGTTTCCCTCTGGTGGGCTTACCAAGGTTTGACAAATCATAGCAATGTTTATTTTGGCACGAACACATCGATTGTTTAGCTACAAAAAGAAAACAAAAACATCAGTAGAAAAGCTCATTATTTTTGTACCGTATTTTCCGGCGTATAAGACGCCCCCCTAATTTTACGGTTAAAACATAGATTTAGGTCTATATTCGCTGGATAAGACAGAACGTTCCTGTGCTGCAACTGTATGTATCACAGTGAGCCAATCACAACAAGCAAAGGTTCAAAGGGTATACTGGAATAGACTTCCTCTCTGACTCTGGCCAATCTGAGCAGGTTTTTTACAGTGTAGATTCTGGTACAAAACATTACAAATTTGCATACATTTGGTACAAAACATTATATAATTTGCCTGCTTGGATTGGCTGGTTAGAGGCGGTCCGAGCAGTCTTGCAGTGATTGGTGCAGGATCGAGTCAGAAAATTTGTTTTGTGGCTATATCCAGACAATTTTCATTCAGTGGCAGATTGAAATATTTTTTGGGATATATGACCCCGGATTTTTGGCTGACTTTTTGTTTCAAAAATCGTCTTATATGCTGAAAAATATGGTAATTTCTATCAGGCCAATAATTCACTGTGCAAACTAAAATTGACCAGTAAATGACATAATGAAGTGAAAGGACACCAGGAATGGCTTTCCTCCTTTAATGAACGAAATAAAAACTAAAGGAAGGTCAAAAGCAGAGATTCTGTTTGTATCTGATTATAGCCTAAGAAGGAACTATGGGAAGAAATCTACGTTGGCTACTTGGATCAGCACTGTATCAGCTAACTTGAAAAAGCAAATAGACCTGCTGCGATGTTTACATCTGTGACTACTGACTCAGATGACACATGGCTGAAAATGTTTCAAGATGCCACTCAACATAAAATCTAAGAAGTTTTATTAAATTAAGTTATCTGTGTGTTATATTTATTTTTCTATACATATTTTTATTTAAGCACCATGATTACAAGCCATGTTTGTAGTTGGGTTTCAGTTTATATATAGAACACCCTGCATATTATATATATTTATCACTTATCACCACATTGCATATTTGGGTATTCATGGGACAATTATAGAGACATTTATATAATGTACTTACGGGAGCACTATCATGATCCACAGAAAAATTACATACTATCCAAGTTTCAGGGTCATTTTCAGTCTTAGCTGGTATCTTTCGAATGGCAGAAAGATATAATACATCTCTCTGAGAAGCGGGCCACACTCTCTATGAAGAAGTAAAAATATTTTGAAAAATACAAATTATTTTTCATAAATATAAGGAACTATTAGTGAAACATATACATAAATAAAAGTTGAGGCCAAAATATGAAAATTTTAAGTGGAAAGCATCTGAGAATATCTATCAAAGGATTATGAAAAATAGACTGATGGCTTTGCAGGAGTAAACTTTAAAAGGAGAAACAGTCTGCTATTAAAAAAATTGTGGTTGGGGCCGGAGAGATAGCACAGCGGCATTTGCCCTGCAAGCAGCTGATCCGGGACCTAAGGTGGTTCGTTCAAATCTCGGTGTCCCATATGGTCCCCCGTGCCTGCCAGGAGCTATTTCTGAGCAGATAGCCAAGAGTAACTCTGCCGGATGTGGCCCAAAAACAAAAACAAACAAAAAAATTGTGGTAATTGGGACCGGAGAGATAGCACAGTGGTAAGGCGTTTTTGCCTTGCATGTGGAAGGATGGTGGTTTGAATCCCGGCATCCCATATGGTCCCCTGTGTCTACCTGGGGCGACTTCTGAGCATAGAGCCAGGAGTAACCCCTGAGTACTGCCGGGTGTGACCCAAAAACAAAACAAAACAAACATTGTGGTAATAATGTAAACTTGTCATTTTGACTCTAGACATGTTTGCATAAATTTTGTTATATAGAAGATGCCTTTTTTGGGGGGCTGGTTTTTGGGGCCACACCCTGCAGCACTCAGGAGTTATTCCTGGCTGTGCTCAGAAATTGCTCCTGGCTGGGGTGACCATATGGGATGCCAGGGATCGAACCATATGTCCTGGGTCAGCTGCATGCAAGGAAAATGCCCTACCACTGCCTGAAGATGCCTATTTTGAATTAATTTTCATTTTATTTTTGGGAAAATATACCTCACAAAATTTATGTAATCTCCCCTTTCATTAAACTCTAAATAAAAATGCTTCCAGTATATTTCTAATAAGACCATTTTATCTTCATAAATAAATTCTTCTTGTCTTAATTTTTTTTTTATATTTGTTTTTGGGTCACACTCTGTGGCGCTCAGGGGTTATTCCTGGCTCTGTGCTCAGAAATTGCTCCTGGCAGGCTTGAGGAACCATATGGGATGCAGGCAATCGAACCTAGGTCCATCCTGGGTCGGCTGTTTATAAGGCAAACTCCCTACTGCTGTGCTCTTTTTCTAGCCCCTAATTCTAAATTTTTTGAGACATTTATCTTCAAGTTCCAGGGCAACTAATTGGTATTTCAACAATTCGTAAGTTTTAGGTTTTACTTAGAAGTTTGAAATATTTATATAAAACAGAATCACTGCTACATATTTTTTTTCTTACATGTATGATGCTGGCATTGAGCCTAAGGCCTCACACATGCAATACAAGCATTCTACCAGTGAACCACAACCCCAGTCTATGTTACAAATTTCTTGAACAGCTACCATATGCCATGAAGTCCATCATCATTTAAGATAAGATGCCTCGAATGACAAGGCTGAGCTCAAGAGATAAGAGAAAACCTCAAATATGTTCAAATATACTGCTCAGTTAAAAAATAATTTGAAAAAGAGAAAAAATAAAGTGCCCACTGGTTAGGAAAAAAGGAAGTACCTACTGAATCATTATGTTTCTTCAATAACATACAATATTGCTCTTGGTGGATCTCTCCAGAAATTTATTTCCTTTTATTATTCTTTATATAATACATTATTTGGCAGTTTTCAGAAGAGCAGAATAAGGTAAGAGAAATATTAGTTCTATAATTTAAATATCTAGAAAAGCAGACAAAGAAAGAAAGTAAAAAAAGAACCAATTTAAAGACCATGTTTCTGTGTGCTCTGCTATGAACAGTCATGCTCAGTTTTCCCTTCCAGTCAGATCTTTTTAATCCATTAGCCATAACGCAATAACATATTTTCCATTTTCCTTATCATTGCTTCCTTAGGAAGCGGATTCATTTTCATATATGGTAACTGTAATTTATCTCCTGTAGAAATTAGAGATGTCAGGAAAATACACGATTTTATTATTTTCTTTTCTAAATTTAGAGCATATAACTAGAAAACCAATACTTTTTGAATATTTCTTAGTTTCTTTCCTATACCTATTCTGTTTTAAATGAGTTGTTCTGCCTTTCAAATATGTGATTATTCAAGAAATGTTTTTTGTTTGTTTCTTTGGGCCACACCCAGTAATGCTCAGGGGCTACTCCTGACTATGCGCTCAGAAAACGCTCCTGGCTTGGAGGACCATATGGGATGCCAGGGGATCGAACCGCAGTCCATCTTAGGTTAGCATCGGCAAGGCAGATGCCTTATTGCTCCGCAACACTGCTCTGGCCCCAATACAAGAATTTTTAATAAAGCCTATGGATCTTTGTGGCATTCAGTCTCCTACCAAATTTAATTTCAGAGAATTTATATGTCTTAGTTGGAACTACATGGAATTCAATTGATGCAAATCGATCTTTACCTTGTGAGTCTGATGAACGATGATTGCATTATCAGCTAATGTTTCCACCACATGGAAGTTCTCTATAGTTGCTGAAATAAAAAAAATATATTAACAAATGTATCACTAAAACATTATGATTTATTCTAATATATTATGATATATAATATATATTTACTTTATTCAGAATGTGACGGGAGCTGAATAAAATGTTACTGTCAGGTGAATAAAATATATTTATAAAAATGATTACTGAATTGTCTATTAATAAATGTGATGCTGGGTTGGAGAGTTTAGTATGGGTTTAAAGCACTTCTCTTGCAGATGGCCAACCCTGTCCCACAATACTCCTGGGCATGACCATTCCCCCCTTTTCGTCTTATTTCCCCCAAATTAAAGAAAACATGATGTTCAGAAGTGTGTATATACACACACTATATATACACCTACACC